>BHDV01000712.1:0-11843 GCA_005406045.1 Adoxophyes honmai
ACGGTGGTAAAGTTATGCGGTTTCCTCCCGAAGCACCCTGTATTAGTACGGATGTACATCAGGCACGTATTTCCAAATGGCAGAGCTATATGACAAACACTGTGACTATTTCTCGTTTTATAGCCACTTCTAGCACAGTTAAGGTTTTAAGTTTAGTGGAAGGTTGCTAACCTATTGTCTTACTCGCCCTTTACGACTTCCAGGGAATAATGAAGTGTTATTTTTAACTCGACACCACGCAGGTTTTTTCTTACAGACCCCTTAATATACTATCTAGTATCAGTACATTCCTATTTTAAAATGTACATCCAGTTTTTTTTTCACGCCAAATTAAATCACGCCTAGTCTCTCATGGGTCCACCTGTACCTCTGAATAGGATCTGTTTTAGCCGTTTACAAAATCCGGTAGCTTTTTTTTTGTCCGTAGCTTTTTGTGGTTTTGAATAGGAACGCGTTGAAGATTAAAAAAAAGACTTTGGTGTAACCC
The DNA here is from genome assembly GCA_005406045.1 of Adoxophyes honmai. NCBI lineage: Eukaryota > Metazoa > Arthropoda > Insecta > Lepidoptera > Tortricidae > Adoxophyes > Adoxophyes honmai. The sequence continues at coordinate 488 of BHDV01000712.1, forward strand.
TATTAATATTCCTTTATATGTAATTACAGTTTTCAGCTCAGGTCGTTCGTACTGTTTTTTTTTTAATTTGTTGTACTCGACAAAATAGTCACCCCTTATTTATTGCGACAAAGTAACAAAAAAAAACCTTTTAGAATTACTACAATTTGTAGAAAAATACACTCAATAAATTAAATCAAAATAAATTATGTTGTAATTAATTTTTCCGATTTTAAGTAAGTTAAGGTTGCGTGCGAAGTTCCCAAACCGCAACAGATCCGCGTAGGAACCGTTGCCTAAACTGTAATAATGGTACAAATTGTTTTTTCAGATTATCAGGCTCATACTAGTATAAACCATCACAATAAGAATATAATATAAAAATATTTTTGACATTTTTTTTTTCTATGGTAAAATGAAAAGAAAACATTTTCTGTAAAAAAAAATTAAAAATAAATATTTTTCCTTTTTTTAATTTAACGTGTTTGAGACACCAAAAGTAAAAAATACCTACTCAATCCTTATTCTAGAAATTAAAACGCCAAAGTAACTGAAAATAAACTCACCCGATAACTTTTATTCTTCTTAAACATACTTAACAAGTTACTAAAAGTTAAACCCACAACACTACTACACTAATAAGTGTTATCAAAATCTAGCAAAGTCCTTACACTACTAAACAAGAACTTAACCAAATAGAGTTACGAACTTTCTCGTCTCGTAGACGTCTACGAGCGTCTACGACCGCCTCGCGTAGCAGCTGGCTACGAACTGTCGCTACGCACGTCCGACAGACGGGGAGGATAGACGGCGATTTTTAATTAAATGGCAGAATTGAAAATAAAGGTTGGAACATCGTCAGGGATTTTTGGGTTTCGTTCCTTATTTAGCAAACATTGTAACACTTGGGACCCTTATAGACGTACGACCGATATGGCGTAATTAAAGAGGTAAGGTATGATTATTATTTGTTAGTTATTACTTAGTGTTTTTTACGCTAATATTAAAAAGAAAAAACTAACTTTACTTGATTCTGTGAAGCTTTCGATGACTGCTGCTTGTCAATGGCAGGAATTATGTCCGATTGCAATGAATTATGAAATGTCTTAAATTATAAATTAGAACAATCGTGTTTGAAAATTCATTTTATCGACTACATTATCGATTGATCTTACTTTTAAGTTGTTGATGTTTCGTCGAATGATTGTCTGGTTTTCGACCTTTTATATTATGTGTGACCGATGGAAAAGATTAATAAGATTGGAGTTAAAAGTTGTTCCTGGTGTCGGGATAGAATAACACTTCTCCATTTCTTCCGTGGATGTCGTAAAATTCGACTTAGAAAATAGGTTTAGGTATGCTTTAAGCGACAGGCTAGCAACCTATCACTATTATACTACATACCTAAAATTATGCTAGAAGTGGCCGAGAAGCGTGAAAAAGTCATAATAAGTAAGTAAGTAAGTAAAAAACTCTTTATTGTACAAAAAAGAAATTAAAGACTACAGATTGGTAACAAAAAAAATAACACAAAGTACAAAGGCGAACTTATCCCAAAAGGGATCCCTTCCAGTCAACCCTTGAGCAGTAGAGAGGAGCAGCGATTTAGGTAACAACATTTTTGTAACAAGTTTTGATTTTGATTTGATAATCACGGTTTTATGTGCTCTGCCTAACATAGGCGTGATTATAATGTATGTTAAAGGTAATCGCTACAAATGACGTTGATGATGAAATGATGAAAATTACTTACGTTTCGTTTGATTCATGCATGTAAGCGTGATTTTATATACGCATAATGTCACTGGAAGATAACAAAATCCGTAAGTTTTTAAATTTTGTCAAATCTTGGATAATAAATTTTCTATTAAGACCAATAAATACTTAATACAATTTTAAACTCAGTTACGATCCCTATTCTACCTTTACTCTTTCAAATTCTTCTATAGTGTTCACTGAAAGGAATGACATTAAACAATTGCACATCAGATCGTCTTAGCATGCAGTCGAGGCGCGTCGTAGTTTTCTGAAACTGCATGCAAAACTACGAGTTGGTAAGTTAGTTACGAGACGCAGCGATGAAACTCAACAAGGACTCGACATACGATACGACAAAAGTTGCATATTAAGTGAGCGAGTAAGAAGATTGCACTAAAACTTCGAATGACTTCAAGGAACGGGACACTTTTGAAATTAAAGCAAGCAGCGACTGCCTTGTTGTTTATTTGTGAAGCACTCTTCTTCGTTACAATGGTGTTTCTGAAGGCTCTAACACGAGTATTACGTCCTCTGATTACAGAGCTACAATTTAAACCTATGAACTTGTCGTCTTTGAACATTCAGAGGCGACTTAGGAAATAGGTTTAGGTATGTTTTAAGCTACAGGCTAGCAACCTGTCACTATTTTACTACACCTTTCATCTGTTTTCAACCCTAAAATTATTCTAGAAGTGGCTGCGAAGCTTGAAATAGTCATAATCACTGGTTTGTTTTTTTCACACCCAAATTTTCGCAAATTTTTATCTAATCAAACAAAGAACGGCTCAAACGGCGGCAATACGGAATTTCATAAACAATTGCGCATCGGCGTCACCGGCCCCCACCGCCAGCCGCACCGACCTCGATATCCAAATTATTGTTTTATTTGTTTTAATATAGTAATGACATCGATACTGTTAATGTAAGCCATTGGCTCATTGCGTATGAACATAATAGAAGGCACATTACGATTTGGATTTAGATAAATGAAACCACACGCAGGCAGCTCCCTGGAAAATAATAAGCTCAATCAGAAAATGCTACCAACGTGACACTATGCCCCATTGAAAACCCATCCTTCAATTATTTTCGTCCAACACCGAACGTGTTAAAATTCCGGTGGTCCCAATGAAATCGTAACCGCTGTGGTTTGGGACCCACCATGGCATTCTAACTTAACGCTACGTGCGATACAGTGAGTCATCTCTCTATACATTGCTCAGTTGGTTACTGTTGATACACAGCGTTTAGAAAGTGATCCCGTAATGTATTAGGAAAACGCTGACGTCTCGCTTGAACTGTGCGTCCGTGGTGGGACAGTGTCTAGGCTCACTTGTACGGTGTTCAGTAGTCTGAAAGAAAAAACTTCATTTTGAAAAACGTGTTTGTCCAGCAACGCAATGTTACTATGCCGTTTACTGTAAATGGATCCTATGGCGAGTCATGAATTAATTAGTTCGATAGTACATGAAGGGTTAGCTTTGTGTCTAACTTCAATCGATTATATGGCATTCACTCATTTACTCTTAATCAAAGATCATAAACTCATTAATACAATAATAATTCGTAGCATTTCAGGGGCAAGCGAAACAGTGTGCACAAAAACTTGTTGATGTTTTACTTTTTTACGATAAAAGCAAAGTAAAGTTTCCCGCACTTATCCCAGGACCACTTTCACTTGTGTCTTTGTACAAAAGTTTAGTCGAAGTGAAATTATTGTTTACAAAAATCATGGAGGGTAAAATGAGACCAAAATCTATTGAAATGACGTATGACAAACATACACAATAAAGAGCATGCTTAGCTTAGTTAGAAATTAAACTACAAGAAGTTTAATTTTGGTAGCCCTGAGTACCTATCGATTGCATAATGATCATAATAAGTCACTAAACTTCTCGAATAGACAAATAAAAACATAGTTTTTGTACAATTATATATACTTGTGTGAAGATAAAACAACATTTCGCGTGTGAAGTTCCATGCACCACATCCCCAGTAGCTCTACACTCGCGCCGCTTCCCTCCCATTTATTTATTTACTGCGTGTTCTTTCGGTACGTAACGGGCATGGCATCATTAAACCGTCAAATGTCATGTTTCTGTGCAAATACACCGAGCACGACACTTTAACGTCGGCATTTTAAGGCAGGTAAATATTTGGACGAATTAAATGACATATTTTTATTTTTTCCTTTGAGAGGAAGTGCTGTGGAAGTTCGCGTTTTTAAGGGCCCTCGCGCGGAAAATATCTGTCAGGTTGTTCAGGTTGCTGGAAGTAGTATTTTTTTTCTGTATAAAAGCATACATACAGCATATTTACAAGCATACATTTTGTGAGCTGCAAACATAAAAATAAAAGTACAAAGGTTTAGTCGTAGATTTAAGTGACTTCTTTAAAAAAAAACAACTAATTATAAGTGAGGATTTGAATTATAAATACCTACCTGTAGAGTGGATGAATCTAATAAAATATTCTGTGTTTCCAAAAATAAAAAACGCCCTAAAGTTTAGTGTCCTTAGGAGCCCATTGGCATGAAGTTTTGAAATTTAAAAAGCTAGATAATAGTATAAGTCCGTGAGTACTGTTGCAAAATAACAAAAACTGCACTATTTATGAAGAGCGTTGGTTGGTTCTGCACTGTTCAGCTGTACTGTTGAAATAATGTGAAACTTTTATTATACCATAAGGAAACTACGAGAACAAACAATACACCTGATAGTAAGCAATCATCATGCCATACAGATTGCAGTTAGGTACATTACCAACCTAGGGACTTTTTTTAGTAACCCAGAGACTCGGTTATATGGGACTGGTTACCCCGTCCTCTCGAATGAAAGGCAAGACGATAACGATAACATACCACGGAAACAATTCTGACTTCAAATAATTTAACGATGTCAATGATCTTCGATTACTAATCAACTCATACGTACATACATACATACATATATAATCACGCCTGTATTCCCAAATGGGGTAGGCAGAGCACACGAAACGTAACATAGACAGAACCATGATTATGACTATATCACGCTTCGCAGCCACTTCTAGCATAGTTTTAGGTTTGCAAAGATGGAAGAGGTACAATAGTGACAGGTTGCTAGCATGAATCATGAATCTACTCATTCGATTTGAATATTAGTAATAGATTAACATTCAAAGTGAAATGATACGATTAACTATTAATTAGTGATTACTAACGAACAAACAAAAAGGCATGCTTACACCAATTAAGCCATCTCGACCCTCCTGTATGCAAGCAATGTTGAATTATACGAATTGAAATCGAATCAGAGAGTGAAGTCGAACTGACGACTCGCGATTCATAACCTAATCATTCGTTCATAGTTATTTGGTTGGTGCTGTACTACCTACACTCCGTTTATTTTAAGATTTCAATCTTAACTGTTCAAACCTCATGCATTTTTAAGTAAACACAAGGCATCGCAGCAACTTTTGATACAGTTTGTATGGAATCATTGTAACGAACAGAAATAAGTGTTATTGCAGTAAACATATTATAAATCTAGTTTTACCTTTGGATTCCAGAAGGAAAACGAAATTTTCCGTTGAAATTTCAAATCTTAAAATAAACAGAGTATAGGAGGTAGTGGCGACTCGAACTAAACTTTTAAACAATAGAAGGTTAGAATAGCACCTCCCCCTTTCTTCCCGTGGATGTCGTAAGAGTCGACTCCGGGAAAAGGTTAGTGTATTGCGGGCGATGGGCTTGCAACCTGTCACTGCAATATCACGTTTAACCATCTGGTTACCCTGAATTTGCTAAACGTGGCACTGGATTTTTGAATTCATGTGTTTTGCCTACCCCTCATGGGAATACAGGCGTGAGAGTATGTATGTATGTAAATTAAGTAAATATTTACCACTTGAATTAAGGCAGGATTATTTCTATTATTTATTATTATCTTGCCGGGTTTGGGTGAGCTCCGTAGGATCCTGAGGACAAAGTGTCATAATAACTACCCGCGAACTTGACAAAATTATCTATCTTTCTTCATCCTACTGTATCACGAAACCACCCGTGTGCCGGTCCAACTCACGCTTGACTGGTTTTTGAAGCGTAACATTTACGACTCAGTTTAGGTGACGTTACGCTAAATGTGTTGTTGGGTTGTGAATTATCAGGATGGGAAGTAGGTTTTATTCTGACTGTGGATATTTGAAGATCACAATAATAATATAAACGGAAAACTTTATAAGTGTTATCTTTGTTGCTTCTTCACGCGAAAATGGCTGGACTAAATTTGATAACTAATAGCGTTTAATCCCGAAAATACATAATTCCGACGGCATTAATAGCAAATCATACGCAGATGGAGCCGCGGGAAAAGTCTAGGTTTTTCTGTATACCAGGAAAAATATTTTGCTGGAAAGATGCCACATCAAGAAAAAAGCGTGCCAATCTCTTTTTGGCTGCGCACTGTTCTTAGACACTATGTTTGAATATTATTTTGTCAGCGTCGCTTTTTCATGGTTAAGAGGGCGCACACATTTTTTACGAACGTAATTATAATATCAGGCGGGGAAGAGAAATTCAGGGGCAGGGCAGGGGTAAGAGGCACCACAGACCATAACTCGTCGAGTTATGAGTGATTATGGTCTGTAGAGCCCTCTTATCCCTGCGTTTCTCTTCCCCCACCTGACCTTAGTGGTTTTGGACCAATGTTTAAAAAATCGTGAAAAATAAATTAACTCATATTTAGCCATGAAAAAAATATGGTTAGATTAAACATATTCTGTTAATTTACAATAAAATTGTTTCATTTGTAATTACATTAAAATCAATGAGAAAAAAAATAAAGTAATAGTTCAACTTTGAAATTATGTAAAATGATATTTGAATAAAAAAATCCAATAATTTGATGCATGTCTCTCCGTTAATCCCCAGTAGACTATATTGTCTATCAGATAATAACAAGTTTATATCGTTTATGGTAAATTTTAATGGAAAATTTTCAAGTGAAAGACAGCTCTGACGCGTATTTTTGTGAAAACCCTTCAACAAATTGGCTAAGTAAAAGAAATCTGTGTTGCTAATAAAATATTTTTTTCCGTTAATCCCTAGAAAAAGAGTTTATTTATATGTTACAGTAGTTTTTCTTTAAAAACTTAAGGATTTATAGCTTTCTAAAGCATTTGAAAAACATCAAAATCACCGAATTTTGTGTGCACGCTCTTAATATTTTATTTGGGTAAACGACATGTTCGTGCCATAGATATACAACTAGTTAGATGACGCAAATGTATACACTAAACTTGTAACTGTACCTAAACATACACACTAGATAGAAGTACCACCACTAATGTAAGTTTTAAGATAGTTTTCCATAAAACGGTGTTTAAAGACGGTTCTAAAAAAAATACAATACTTTTTCTAGGACTCAGTTTCGTTAGTAAAAATTATGTAATAATTACATAAAAAACACGTTCGTAACATCGAATTATGGTACTAAGTAACCACTGGTTGAAATGTTTACTGTCAATTTGCGGCGACTCTGTATTAAGTTTTTACATAAGTAAATTAGTGCTAAAGTTTTTTTTAATAATTTTGAGTAGTGGGGAAGATTGGTAGCAATATGATTTGTTGTTAATTGGTCTAAGTGTAGTTTTCTGTTATAGCTAGCCGAATCGTTATAGTGGCATGACGACACTACTTTTACTGGGATAGACCGTAGAGTGTATACACTTTTTCTGCTCTTTTATTATTTTGGTACATTATTTCAGTCGTATCATAATGATTTTAATTTTATGCTTACATCTATAATTTTGCCATTTTTTGGTTGTGGAGTCTAAACTAAAAATCTACCTATCTATGATCAGCGCTAAAGTACGTTGTTGCCTTTTATTTCATTATACATATTTATTCTATGTGTTTATCTTGTCTCATTACTGAGAATGTAATGATGATGCCTAATGACGATCGTTAGCAAGAATAATTAGACACGTTTCATGAAATGAATAATAGAATCACAAGAATGTGGTGAATTTTTTTTTTCTTAAATGATGGAGTGTGCTTAACGCTAAAAGGTTCGATAGTCGTCTGCAATCGGTTTCTAAAATGATGAGATGACTGCAGCATTATGTAGAAACGATGTGATGTCGCAACGTCACATCGTTTCTACATTCACACGCATCATCTATTACATTTACAGTAATGAGACAAGATAAACACGTAGACATTAGTACAACAAAATAATGAAATAAAAGGTAACGTACTTAAGCGCTGATCACAGATACATTTCCAGTTTAGACTCCACAACCTAAAAATGGCAAAATCATGACGCGACGACACAACTGCCGCCCAAATCTTTTTATCTACGGGCGGAAAGCCCCTTATGGCGGCCATAAGGTGTTGAAAACTGTGCCTTAAATGTCTCATTTATTACTTAATTAATATTTGACGACGTCAACTTTTAGGGTTGCTCAACGTAATTAGCCTATTAATTTGTAAATTCACTTTTTTACTTCCACTTATAATGTATAGTACATTTCATCATTATGTACATAGGTTTAGTATACATAAGTACACAACACAGCAGGTTGCTAGTGTACCTATCGCTTAAAATGTACGTTACATGTTTTCCTTATTCACCTTTTACGACGTCAAAGAAACGGAGGAATGTTATTCCAAACAGACACCATGTTTATTTATGTTATTTATGTATACACCAATCAATTAACTATCATTAGTTTCTCACTTTATTGATTAAATATTTCTCAATAATATCAAACTAATAATTTCGATTGATAAGATGTAAAGCATACAAAATTGAAGTTACTAAAGTCTGTTTTAAACTTTCGTGATTCTCACACATATTTATGTTTACGCGGGACTTAATCACGGTATTTTTTAATTACCTCTCGACGTTTCGGCCGCGTTACAGCGACCGTGGTCACGAGTTGACTGAAGCGGAGCTCGACGTTTGTTTGGCAGCCCGGGTCCTTCGAACTACCCGCACTTGATTTTCATCAGTAACGGCTCCCCGAACTACCCGCGTTTCACCGATATTGTCCACCGTTCCTCTATTACACCGACACACAACACTAACAATGTCAGACGCTCGCACCGAATGTTCGTCTCTAGGCTGACACATTAATAACCGGATTCCATGAAGACGAAAGCTTAAAACCATCCCCTCGGTTAAAATTTTTATGCTTTTTAATTTCAACCACTACACTACACTATTCGCGAGTAATAATGGCGTTCTGTAGAGAGGATTCTGGGATTATGAAGCTCGATCCAATGGTTTGGTCAAGACTCCAACAAGTGCTCAGCTATGGCAGATTTGTTTATTTGGCGATTTTTAACAGCTGCAATATGTTCTTTGACTCTTTCAGCTATAGTCCGCTTTGTCTGGCCAATATAGGAACTACCACAACTACAATCAACCTTATAAACACCCGGACCACGGTCGCTGTAACGCGGCCGAAACGTCGAGAGGTAATTAAAAAATACCGTGATTAAGTCCCGCGTAAACATAAATATGTTACTAAAGTCTCAGACAATTGCAGTCTTAAGCAACAAACATAATTTCGTCTTGAACCTAAAACAAGCCCACATGTTTCTAAGTGAAGCCGTAGTTTGAGAAGTAGTTGAACTCTGTCGCAGTGAACCCCTATTCTGCGAAACACACACTGTGTCAAATTAGTGAATGTGAAAAGGTGGCAAAACTCCGAGCTCGTGCACATCCACAATTATAGTTATGGGTTATGAGCTCCATTATAGTGCGGCATGAGTGAGTTACAGAACAAAGTCGTAACTTATTAATAACATAAGCCCATTCGGCCTGTGATATAGACTGGTAATAGCCTTTCAGGCGAATAATGGCCCATTACACTTGATTGCTTTATTGAATTAGCGTGTTTTTTTCCTAAAACTCAGTCGAAAGGATCACGAGTGAGAAAATAGGCGTAATGTGGGAAATTCGTGGCACGAAATTTATCTTATTTCAATGAATGAAATGAAAATAAATATAGAAGCGGAATTAGTAAACAATTAAGAAAACTTGAAACCGTCGAGCTTTTATGACGAGAGGAATGAATGAAGCAAGAGAAGTATGTCAAAATAAAAGCGGGGCCTTGTTGTTTCTGTCTACCCTGCAAAGATTAATGTGTGATTTTTATATAAATGTGCGTAATTTATACCGATCGCCTAAGTCATTCATATCAAATTTCATCGCGCGCTTGGATCTCATGCTACGTCCTTCCGAATTGCTACCACCCCTCGCTAATCCTGGCACAAAATTGCACTGCCCGCATTTTTGCACTTCGATGCGGAGGATATTATGTTGCAGACACAATTACCACCACATGAGGTCTCTGGGTTGGCGTATCGACTAGTGTACTCATGAGCACGGCTACTTTAACGTCGAGTTTTAAAGTCCCGTTTAATGATAAGTAGAAGAAAGGATCACGAATGTTATCTTTACTATCCTTACTAATATTATAAGTCAGAAAGTGAGTTTGTTTGTTTGTTTGTTTGTTTGTCCCGCTTTCACGCCGTAACTACTGAACCGATTGCTTTGAAATTTTGCAGACATAAAGATAGAAGTCCGGATTAAATAATAGGGTACTTTTTATCCCGGAAAAAATTGATGTTACCGAGGGAAAACAAAAATATAGTTTGCTTGATAGATCGATATCAATCGATGATAGATCGATGGCGCTGTGTGTCGTTTGAAACGAGAAGTTTTCTTATAGTTGTGCTTTATAACGCAATATAACCGAGTTCCATGCGGGCGAAGCCGCGGGCGGAAAGCTAGTATCATTATAAAACTAAAATTGCAAAAAAATTGGAAATACAGGCATAACATTTTTATGTTTATGTGTTATACAGTCGTCTAAGGATATTATGTTTGCCTTTGAACATATGTTTTGTTTTGTTTGTTATTTTATCATGTTTATTTTGTACAATAAATAGTTACATACGTATAGACGTATGCTATAATTGATTTAGTTCCCAAATCAAAGCTTGTGATTACACTGTTCTTACATCACACAAAACATTATAAGACAAGCTAAAGCTCCCGCCTGTTGTCTACGAGCAATATATAAAAAGTTTCACTCATGCCTAATGGTAAAAGTTTGCATATATGTGGAAAAGTTAGAACGACATACTCATTGGAATAAGTGTGCAAAAATGGTGATACGAATACATCAAACAAGAACTATATTAATTCATCGAATTGTAAAATTTTGTGTAACATTCAAATTCATTGAATTTATACATACACTAGCTTTTGCCCGCGGCTTCGATCGCATTAAGTTCGGAATGACACAGAAGAGATCTCGGATTTTTATAATCCATCACTTCTCTAAAATGAGGGGTGTAAGTATGTCAGACAACGGGATTTTCCTGCTAATTCCCGTTCCCGTGGGAATTTCGCAATATCCTGTTGCAACTAAGCTTGAAGTTAACCTAAGGTACCTGCATGCCAAATTTAAAGCGTCTAACTTAAGCGGTTTTAGATTGTTCATACAACGGGATTTTCCCGCTAATTCCAGTTCCCGTAAGAATTTCGCAATATCCTGTTGCAACTAAGCTTGAAGTTTACTAAGGTAACTGCATTCCAAATTTCAAGCGTCTAACTTAAGCGGT
>BHDV01000712.1:13474-58163 GCA_005406045.1 Adoxophyes honmai
ATTTCGCAATATCCCGTTGCAACTAAGCTTAAAATTTACTAAGGCACCTGCATGCCCAATTTTAAGCGACTAACTGAAGCGGTTTTGATTTATCATACAACGGGATTTTCCCGCTAACTCCCGTTCCCGTGGGAATTTCGCAATATCCCGTTGCAAATAAGCTTAAAGTTTACTAAGGCACCTGCATGCCCAATTTCAAGCGACTAACTTAAGCGGTTTAGATGTTTCATACAACGGTGTTTTCCCGCTAACTCCTGTTCCCGCGGGAATTTCGCAATATTCCGTTGCAACTAAGCTTTAAATTTAGTAAGGTACCTGCATATCAAATTTTAAGCGTCTTACTTAAGGAGTTTTTGATTTTTCATACAACGGGATTTTCCCGCTAACTCCCGTTCCCGTGGAAATTTCGCAATATCCCGTTGCAACTAATCTTAAAATTTACTAAGGTACCTGCATGCCAAATTTCAAGCGTCTAACTTAAGCCGTTTAGTTTTTTCACACAATGGGATTTTCCCGCTAATTCCCGTTCCAGTCGGAATTTCGCAATATCCTGTTGCAACTAAGCTTTGAGTTTTCTAATGTACCTGTATACCAAATTTCAAGCGTCTAACTTAAGCTGTTTAGATTTTTTATACAACGTGATTTTCCCGCTAACTCCCGTTACCGCGGGAATTTCGCAATATCCCGTTGCAACTAAGCTTTAAGTTTACTAAGGTAGCTGCATGCCAATTTCAAGCGACTAACTTAAGCGGTTTAGATTTATCATACAACGGGATTTTCCCGCTAACTCCCGTTCCCGTGGGAATTTCGCAATATCCCGTTGCAACTAAGCTTAAAGTTTACTAAGGTACCTGCATATCAAATTTCAAGCGTCTAACTTAAGGAGTTTTTGATTTTTCATACAACGGTATTTTCCCGCTAATTCCCGTTCCCGTGGGAATTTCGCAATATCCCGTTGCAATTAAGTTTAAAGTTTACTAAGGTACCTGCATGCCAAATTTTAAGCGTCTAACTTAAGCGGTTTAGATTTTTCATACAACGGGATTTTCCCGCTAATTCCCGTTCCCGTGGGAATTTCGGGAATTCCTTTCTTAGTGCACCTCTACGGTACCTAAGCTACATCCCTTCCAAATTTCAAGTGCTTACGTTTAGCGGTTTAGGCTGTGCGTCGATCTGTCAGTCAGTCAGTCAGTCAGTCAGTCAGTCAGTCAGTTTCTCCTTTTATATATTTAGATAGCGTACGGATTATGCAGCTTCATTGCATCTTTATTTTTGTATTTATATTGTCCTTCTTTAAGTTTATCGAAATCGAACTTTTAGTGAGAGACATAAAGGTGGATACCTTATAAAGTGCCTAGATAGGCAGGATAGTACAGATGTACTAGGCAAATACAGTTCTTTGTTGTAGTTACCGATTAATGATGGCATATTATGTCCACATAATAACAGAGTACTCATTGATTACACGTTTTCTACAGACATTGCTATAAATTGTACATAATTAAGGGCTATTTTAGAACTATTACGGATATACCTATTCCTAATCAACTATGCATAATATTATGGAGAAACGGAAGTTTCATGCAAATTTGATACTACTTCAGTTTGACTTGCAGGAAACGAGATATTGGGCGAATAGTTGAAGGGAAAATGCGACGGAAATTCCAAAGTGAGTTATGTCTTGAGCTAAAATAGTTTTAGGACCATTCTTCGACGTTAATTGAAGAGGGTAATTAACAACGAAAAGGCACTGCACTATACGTTTGCTAGACATTTGCTAAAGGCACGTAGGTCTAGAAAAACAAAACAGAACGTGCCATAAACATCATGCCAGTATTTTCAAATGGGGTGGCAGAAAGAACGAAACTTTACTTAGACTAAGGCTCAATTCACACCAGAAGAGCAGCGCAGCGCGGCGTAGCGCAGCGACCCGCTCCGTGGAGAATGCGCGAGGATTCCTGCGACTGCTCGAGAAGCCGCTGGAATGCGTAGGAAGTCGCTGGAATTTACACAATTATTGACATATTGACATATGTATTGACAGCGGCCGTCGCGACTACTCGAGCATCCTCGGGCATTCCCGCGACAGCTCGCGCAGTCGCACGGCTTTGTTTATGGAATGCGCTGGAATTCCTGCGGATCCGCGGGCATCCGCGCGCATCGTTAGAGTTTCTCATGCGATAATAAGTCTTATTGTAATGAAAATAAAGTTAAAATTCATTGACACTAACATGACGTTGACATGACAAAGAAACTGCGCTCCGTTACGCCGCGCTGCGCCGCTCTTCTGGTGTGAATTGAGCCTAAATCGTGGCGTTCACAATGCACAATCACTTTTAGCACAAGATTTTCCATCGTGCCTTAAAATGCCGTCACACGTATCATTGTGTAGGTGTCTGCGTAGGTAATCAACGCTGTATGTTTATAATAGCATAATCACTCTAAGTCAAAGTGACGTCGCATAAAAATTTAAAGGAATAATAATCCTCTTAGTTCCCATTTAACCTTTATTGTTTCACTAGTGTCCATGACATACACTAAGGCCTAGTTCGCACGAGCGTTTCAAAAGCGTCGCGTTAAAACTGGACGTTGGCGGTATTACGAAGTTCCTTATGCTCAATTCGATTTAACGTCCAACGCCCAACGTCGAAAATCGAACAGTGCTCGATAAAAAAGCGCCGCGCTTTTAAACCGCCTTCGTGTGAATAAATATAAATATGGTTTCCCATTTGTTTTATTCAAACGTTTTTTTAACGCCCGTTAAAAAAACGCTCGTGCGAACCAGCTCTAAGGGTCGATTCAATCAATCGAAAGTATAATTTGAATTTGGAATAGTTCACTCTTACTCTTTTCCTATAAAAAACTGATTTACTGTCGAGTAAAAAGTGGTTCGTTGGAGAATAAAATTTATTCTCGTTTGGTTAAAAAGACAGCGCCGAGTGCTCGGACGCTTATCCTATAAACTTTAAATGCTATTGGAAATGTCCTAAACTCTTAAATCTCTATTCTCTGTGGAGAAGGCAACTTTAAAACAAATGGTCTGCCAGAGCTTCAAATGTCATCCAACTCTCCTTTTGTGCAATTGACAGGATTTACTGGAATGCAGAAAGTTTTTAAACCGACTTATCTTTGCAATACTCTATTCACAGACAACTATAAGAAAGTTTCGAAAGGAAATGTAAAATTTTAGGAATAAGTTATTCAAAATATTTCGCGTCTGTATTCCCAAATGGGTTGTAAGATTCAAGTTTGATAAAATTGGTAGTTGTATTTGTAGATTATTAACGACTGGTCAGTGATTTATTTTTATCTGGCATGGGATTTAAAACATTAGGTATCTTTTCATTTCTTCCATGAATACCGTCACACGCGACCAAGGAAACAGATTTAGGAATCCTTCCAGCGACAGGCTGGTAACATGTTACTATTTAATTAACTTTAAACCTGAAATTGTGAGTAAAAACATAAATGCTTACATAAGGATAGTTTGAAAAAGCAGTAGTGGACAGTTACACGTTGTCGTTATTTAAGTTGCATTGTTATTGTTCACGTGTTTCATTTTAGTGTAAACTGGTTTTGTCCAACGTTTCCGGCATTTCAGGGCCTCGTTGCAAAGCAGCGTTGCTGGACTTCAGTCATGCAGCAAATCTTGCGGAGCGAAGCCCCATTTTGCGGTTCTCTTATTAACACAATGACGTACTGAAATAGTTTTTTTTTGTAATATTTGTATGACGATGTTTTGGAGATTTTAAAATAAATATTTTTCGTTTTTAGGGTTCCGTACCTCAAAAGGAAAAAACGGAACCCTTATAGGATCACTTTGTTGTCCGTCTGTCCGTCCGTCCGTCCGTCCGTCCGTCCGTCTGTCAAGACCCTTTTTCTCAGGAACGCGTGGAGTTATGAAGCTGAAATTTATATCAATTACTCAAGTCTACTGTCCCTTGAAGCTGTGAAAAAATCAAACTTCTAAGCCAACGCAATCAAAAGATACAGCCGTTTATGCCGAAAATTTTCGACACTTGCAAGGGAATCAAAACCTACAGGGTGCTTCCCGTGAACTCAGAATCTTGAAATTTGGTACGAAGCAACGTCTTATAGCATAGATAAAGGAAAAATTACGAAAACCATAAATTTTTAGTTACATCACATAATATATATTTTTTTTTATAATTTTAAACTTACTACCCATTTCCTCATAAACGCGTAGTGGTATTAAATTGAAATTCATACCAAATACTCAGGTCTATAATACCTTTAAGCTGTAACAAAATCAAACTTCTATGTCAACGCAATCAAAAGAAACAGCAATTTAAGCTGCATATTTTGAAACTCGCAAGTACTCGCAAGGGAATCAAAACCTAAAGGGTACTTCCAGTCGACCTAGAATCTTGAAATTTGGCATGAAGCAACGTTTTATAGCACACATAAAGGAAAAATTCCGAAAACCTTAAATTTTTAGTTACATTACAAAATATATATTTTTTAATAAATATAAACTTATTACTCGATTGTCGTAATGAACGAACTTTGTAAACCTTGCAGGTTTGTACGGAACCCTCGGTGCGCGAGTCCGACTCGCACTTGGCCGGTTTTTTTTTCCTTCTTTCTCTGAAACATTTCATTGTGCTCTGCCTAATCATTACATAATACAGGTGTAATGTTTATGTATTAGGATAAAAATCAAGAAATAAGTAGATCTAATAAAAATAAAAATGTCTACACTGGTACCTCGGCCGTAAAAGGCTTTTTTGGATGTCTTTCATTTGATTCTACCAGAGCTTCGATTATGATTACCAAGAAGAATTCGCCGCTGAAACTATGCAAAAAGTACAAATAAAAAACAACAATCGACCATGTTATGTAAATAACTACCTAACAGAAGTAACACACACAAGTTTCACACACACGACACTCACTTGCTTGCGCACGTGTATGTCGTGCTCACTTTACTTAAGCATTACAATTATTGTTTTTTCTTTTCTTTTTTGTTTCCATTAACTGTACCAATTCTAGTGTAATTTTTCCATAAATGTACCAATTTTAGATTATACTACATACGGAGGGGGGCGTTGTTATTCGCGACACAGTTTTAACTATTGCGGATGACATCGTTTCATATTGCCTATGTATCAAATTGCTTTTATTCCGTTAATAAAGATTTTCATTTTTTTTTTTTTAACAAAGTGCGTCTCTTTTATTTTTAACGTAAATACTGCTCAAAGCCCATAAAAACATAAGTGAAATTAAACCTCGTACTAATGAAATTTCCTTTACAACCTAAATACCTACTTATTTCCATGCTTCTTTCGTAAGCGCAAAAGCTCTTACATACATAGAGTTCCTTTAATTCTTTATAAGCACTTGTTATTTTGTTTGATACGTTTTTGGCTTGCTGGAAACATTCGGCTTTTAAATTACGTAAGTAGATACTCGGAAATCGGTTTGCGAGAGACATCATGTTTTTCGCATATTTCGAGGTTTTTATCTAAGATGTCTGTCACATATTTTTCCATTGTTTTACTCATGAAGCTTTAAATTAAGCCAGCAAATACTTTTTATATGATTTTTTTTTAGAAAAATAAAGAGTGAAATTAAGTAATTCCGGTAATGGTAGCCCTTAGACATGTCGAGTTCACTTCGATTTATTATGTGTTATCTGTATTTGTTATTGTTATCCGAAATTATCATATATCATAATTTTTAGGTTTTCAGTAAAGAGGAATAACTAGGGTATGCTAGCCTGTCGCCTAAATTAGATTGACCTATTTCCTTAGCCGCCACTTACGATATCCCGGAAGGAATGGAGAGGTGTTATTTTATACCAGACTCCACAAGGCAAATTGCCAAATGAAGTATTTAATTAGATAATTTAGAAAACAGGCGCTAAGAAATAAAACGCTCGCGTTTCCTCCACACATTTCTGTTCTTAAAACAAGTGGTTCCATATGATGATGTTCTTATGTTTTATAAAGGAAAGGGAAGATTGGATCGACGCTACATGGGACCTCTGAAGCCACAACTTTACTCATGGGAAATAGACCAAATTATCGTTAGGAGAGCCAATGTCACCATAAGCTTATTTTTTTGTGAACCTTTCCTCTTAAGACAATTTTCAACGAGTTACACAACTGTATGGTGTCGGGATACAAAAACGCTTCTCCATTTCTTCATGTTGTAATAGGCGACTAAGGAAATAGGTTTAGGCATGCTTTAGGCGACAGGCTGGCGACCTGTTATTATTATTATTACCTGTTTCCTCTGTTTTCAAACCTAAAATTATGTAGATATGCCACAAGTGTATCATGGTTTTGTCCGTGTCACGTTTCGTGTGCCCATTTGGGAACATAGGCATGATTGCATGATGATGATGATGTATACAAGTGAAGGATACTTACTTAAAAGTGCGTGTAGGTATATGGGTGTATACTGGATCTACTTTTGACTACTTTTATACCGAAAAAAATTGTTGATCCCTTGGAATTGCGATAATTCAATTATACGCCGATTGAGTCGCTAGCAACATAATATAATTTTATTGAATGGTTGTGTTCTTTAAATACTTTTCATTAAATACTTTTTTTTTCGGACTCGAAATAAGATATAACTACTCGTTACTTATTGGGGTACCTTCGGGTATAAAAGTGGTTGCCATATTGCTCGGTGCCCGGTAAAAAGAATACCCCGATACTCAATACCGATATTCTAGGGATAAAGTCTGAACGAGAAATACCTAGGGATTTAGTTACAAGCATTGGTACTCGTCTCAGAGAGGATGGTATTGAGGTTGACTGGGATAAGTGAACTTAGAGCAAACTTTCTAGATGTATCTAATAAATCAATAATAGTGCTACGACTACCATTTTCTTGAATTGTATACTACGTAAAAACTAAGGATAGTTTAATTTGGGTCAGACGCAACGGCAGTTGACTATAATTATGTCGTCAATGAAACTACTCTGCTGTCTGTGTATCTTCTGTTAAATTATATTCAATGCTGACGACACTACGTGACTTGGTGTCGCTAGCTCGCTAGCGAAGCAATCGAGATTAAAATTAATTGAACAAAAAAAAAGTGAAAAGGTCTGACAATCAAAACGGACACTCAAAAACACCATTCAAAAGTAGTGCATTTTGGACCGGGTTCAAACATTTTAGATGGTTATAATTCTAGTGTTTCTCCATTTGCAAACATGACCTTCAAAAATCAGTCTCCCTTCTTTTCTAAGTGCTTGTATATTATAATATACGTACTTGCAAAATTTAAATAGTTTCTTAAAGAGGCATGCCTATTTGCAAACTTTTTCTTCATTGGCGAGGTCTTCATTGCAAGTGAAGTCTGGTCCAACTTGAAATTTCATGGTCCAATCTTCTCCAAGCCTACCGATACTCAATGGTATTTCAGCTTCTTGATTAAGAGGATAGGAGTCGCCCCACTTCTCCATACAAACGTAGTCCCCTGTTTTCTCCCTGAATAATGACATTAGTGCAAATAAAAAAAAAACATTATATTTGTATCTGTTGTGGCTATGCCCCTATGATTTGCTTTTATCGATATTCTAAACAAAGAAATAAAAAAATAAAAAATTGAATATAGATAAAAGCAAATCGTAGGGGCATAGCCACAACAGATACAAATATAATGTAAAAAAAATTTTGCTTTAATGTCATTATTCAGGGAGAAAACAGGGGACTACGTTTGTATGGAGAAGTGGTGCGACTCCTATCCTCTTAAGTCTGACCAATGCAGCGATGAGAAGGCGATCGACAGCACGGTCTTTTTCCATCCACCTGCTCAAATTACTATCAGCTCACATAATAATCAGAAGGCTACAATTTATCCCATGGAATACTTTTAAATATAAATTTAAACCCTATATCATTATCCTGTCGCATCCCGTTTTTCAAGTAATACATCACGCTTAGTATTTCAAAGGATTATAATCTAATCCATCTCTTCATAGCTGGTTTAAAGGTCTATAAAATCTCTTCACTACATAAGCAGCCTAATCCAAGTACCCGTACATTGCGGTGTTTATTCGTTTGACACACAGAACTTCGTGTAAGTGGCAAGCAACGGATAACAGCTGAGGTAATCTTCCTTTCATAGTTAACCCGGTAGCTAGCACGTACGGCTTCCTTAGAGATATTAACAAGTTGAAACGTGTTCGCGGCGTTTATGGCACTTCTCTGTTGTAAATATTTACCAAGTCCAGGAAACGTGAACTAAGTGTGAACGAGCGCCGTATCTGACTTTTGGAGCCGCAAGACTGTAGACTTGTGGAAATGATTGTAGAATTCAGGCGTTAAAAAACAACTAAATAAGTTAGCCACCCCCGTTTAATAGGTATGTGCGATCATATTACTCAGAATGCAACATAAACTCGACAAATTTACTCCCAAAACTGTAGGTACTTTTACCGAAACAAAAAAATACACTTTTTCGAACTCAATATAATTCAACCCGTGTGGTGCCGGGTTAGAATAGCACCTCCCCCTTTCTTCCCGTGGGTGTCGTAAGAGTCGACTCTGGGAAAGGGTTGGTGTATTGTGGGCGATGAGCTAGCAACCTGTCACCACAATATCACGTTTGACCATCTGGTTGCCCTGAATTTGCTAAACGTGGCACTGGATTTTTTTTTTTAATTCATGTGCTCTGCCTACCCCTCCTGGGAATACAGGCGTGAGAATATGTATGTATGTATGTATATAATTCATCATAATGAAGTTTCAAATCAGTTCAGCGGTTTAACCCTGAAAATTAATAAAAAGTCCACAGCCTTTCACATGATTATGATGTTTACAGGAGTGTGCGATGTTTCCACTGTACTCAAACTGGTATGAGTTCCAATCAATCCCTCGCTATACAAAAACGTTATAAATTGTAAACAACGCCTATTCCTAAATGGGGTAGGCAGAGCACACAAAACATTACACAGCCAAGGCCATGGCTTCTAGGATCATTTCAGATTTTTACTCAGAACAAACGGGTATAATAGTAAATTGTTTCGCTAATCGCCTCTTACGACACTCATGGAAGAAATGGGATATTATTCTGAACTCGATACCACACAGGCCCTTGGCATCAACTCTATAATTAAAGCTTAGCCAACGCAATTAGTTGTACCGACTATTAATAACCCCAAACAACCGTTCACTAGGGCGTTGGAAAATATACTATTTCAGTCTTTTGTTCCGAAACTCGTTAATTTAAGCCGCTTAATTTCTGAGACAGGTATTTACGCGCGAGGAGCGGTGACAATAACGTGCACGTGGGAAATCTCGGCTTTGTGCCACAGATACCTACCTACATTATTTAGTCAAGGTGTTTAGGAACAAATGAGGAACGTTACGGAGTTACTGACAGACAAAGTGAAGGAACAGACGTTTTATTTGTTGGTGACAAATGTCGGCGAGGTACCCACATTATCGTCACAGAACGATAATTATGTTCTGGCTATAAAGAAAGCCACGGAATTCGTGTTCTTTTTCATTGGCATCTTCTAGACTTTCGTTTTTCATTTTTAAACTTGAACTATTGTGAGCGTCATTCATGAATAAGAAAATTAAGATACTTAATTCACGTCTTAAATCGAATTTAGCTCGACAGGTTTCGGCATAGCCTTCTTCATCTAGAAGCCACGCCAGTTGCTGCCAGCGGACGCGGACTAGACCGAAACATGTGTCAAGCTAAACTCGATTCTCATATTTCCATTCGTTTTGAATAGTTATTTACTTATGTTGTAATAATTTATTTTATTTGATAACATATATTGAACATTGTGTAAAAATGGCCGAAAAATTCTTCCGTTACGTGAGAAATCCCTAACTTAGAGACGCCAAAAGAGTCATCCAAACAACCCAAATTTGTCGCATTGACTTAAAGTTTCATCAATATCTTTAGCATCATTTACTTCAACAAGTTCTCTACTTATACAAAACAGTTGGCTTTATCATCCGCATATAAAATATCATTCATTTCAGCACAATAACACGAGTTCCGACATTTTTCGCGTCAAAAGATTATTAGCTGACATTCAATAAAAAGCGACGATTTTATTCTCCCCGTAATGGCGATGCAAGGTTGTCGACGTCGTCCCCTAAAATAATTAAGGATCCATCCGTAACACATAGAATTTACGACAGGAGATGGCAACTTATGTTGAAAGCTGTTCTTACTTGTTATACGCAAGTGGGATTTCATGTTAAGATCTAATTATGGAAGTTAGATTAATATGCCCTTTTACGGCATCTGATTGAATATCTTTGGTAATTCAATATTTATTTTAAACTAGCTTCTGCCCGCGGCTTCGCACGCGTTAAATTCGGGTTAACACAGAAGAGACTTCGGAATTATTATTAGGAAGCGCCCGCCAGAATAGCCAGCCGCCATTAGATTTTTTCCTACTTTCTCGACACTTATCGTCATATTTTGGAAAATTCAAACAAAATCTTTATAAATTGTAGCCTATGTGCTATTCTGATGTATAAGCTACATTACTGTAAAGTTTGTAGCTTATCCATTTAGTAGTTTTTGCGTGAAGGAGTAACAAACATCCATCCATCCATACATCCATCCATACATCCATCCATCCATACTCACAAACTTTCACGTTTATAATATTAGTAAGATGAAAACCTAAATGTTAACTTGACTTATTTACTTTTGTTAGTAATAAAACTAATTTTAAACATGAAATGTATAATTATTGTTTTTAGGGTTCCGTTACCCGTTACCTATGGGTAAAAACGGGACCCTATTACTGAGACTTCGCTGTCTGTCCGTCACCAGGCTGTATCTCACGATCCGTGACAGCTAGAGAGTTGAAATTTTCACAAGTTATGTAGTTTTGTTGACACTATAACTACAAAATAATACTAAAAACATGTTTTTTTCTGTTTTTGGTACGGAACCCTTTGTGCGCGAGTCCGACTCGCACTTGGCCGGTTTTTATTATTCCAAAGCGGCCATACCTACATCTCTAAGTCGCACGATGCACGTCGTATGACCTACAAACTCTCATAAACCTGCTTATTTACATTTCCCACTTTACATAATGTACGTTGTACAAGTCTTCCTTCTCTTTCACCTTGCAGAAAACTATATTAAATAAATTCTGCGGTCTAGTTTGTATTTCGTTGCTCGAATATAACTTTGACATTTTGTCCAAATCGTTTTTCTTGCCAATTTGATATTTACAACTAGAACATTTTGACCATTCGACAACTCCTGCATTACTATTATAATACGTGGTCTAAAGGGATGATTCCAAGAAACGGAAAATGGATTTTTAATATTCATACGCCTCTTTTTGGTGGATGTTTCAATATGAATTAGCGTGATTAGTGTAAGTGGGATTAACCAGCAAAAAATGTCTTCAGGAAAGAAGAATAATCCGCAATATTTTGAAGAACAAGTGACTATCCAAAGACATAGCAGACATGACCTAGGGGATAAGTTCGTCTTCGTACATGAAGTTGTTATCTTATATTATAACTTGTTTTATGTCCAATAATGAGACACAAACTAAAACAATATATAGTCAATTATTTATTTCCGTAAACACGACTGCATTCCCACATGGACCCATTCAGACAAAGCCATTGACCATCTCACGATTTGTAGCCATTTCTAGGTTTATTTTATTTTTAAACCTAGGTGAAAGATGTATAATAGTGACAGTTTGCTAGCCTGTCCCTTTTAGCATACCTAAATCTACTATCTTTAGTCGTCTCTTACAAAACCTACGAAATTACTTAAAGGTATTATTCTAAAATCGACACCACTTAGGTAACTTAAGTGACTAGTAAAAATAGCGCCCGCTGTATTATGTGCCTATTTTTGACCCACAAAGGATTTCCCCCACGTCCCCAGTGACGTCACAACCGGGTCATTCAGCTTTATTCTGCGAGTAGCTAATGCGTAATTAAAAGATAGGTAATGGATTTATTCTTCAGTAGACAGGACACGGTTGACAACTCGGTGAAGGGAAGAGGCGTGAATGGTTTGCGGACGTCGCGTTTTAAGGCTATGTGTGATTAGCATGAGTTTTTTGATACGGAACATTATCGTCGTTAGTAGGTATCGTTAAATCGGTTCGTGTAATATGTATCGTGTAATACCTTACAATGTGTTTTAAGTGATAGGCTAGCATATGGTCATTATTATGCTAGTTTTATTTCATTACATACTTAAAAATATGCCTTAAATGGTGTGCTTTGCCTAACCCGTTTTAGGAATACAGATGTGTGTGTAAAATCATCGTGTTTTTAACAATACACATTTTTTGTAACAAAGATAAAAAAGTAAAAAATCTACGCTATGCTTTAATACCGTGCGGGTTTACAATAACATCTCTCCATTTCTTCCTTGGATGTCGTAAGAGGATACTAAGGATGAATGTCAGATACAAGTAATGAATACTTAAATAGTAAAATTAGACACACATTTATACCTAACTGTAAATTAATTTGTCAAATACCAATACCAATTGTTCGCATCACTACCTACTCAGCATGCATCATAAGATAAAGAGCTACACAGTCGCCACAAGCTTCTTAAATATCTAAAGTTACCGTATAAAAAACGCACCTGCTCGACTCAAACCCGCGTCTATAGTTAATATAACCAGTCCATTATTCAGTTAATCCGTGACTTCCATTTTAATCATCTGTACTTTGCTTGTAATCTAAGATACTGATTACAAGTGAAGGGAGTGAGCCACAAGCCACGTGGCTATACAGCTGTCCATTGCGGCTTATTGAGTTACAGGAAAAATAGGGACGGACGAGACGGAAATGAATAGCCAGTGATGTGCGCGTGTACCATCGCGAACAGGCATTGTTGAGCCACTTACCAATGTTCGTAACTTGGTCGTGTAATACTAATCCAATAGCTGACATCTGTCAGTCACATCGGGCACTGATTACACGTCTAAATTGCGAACAGTGGCAAGTGGCTCAACAATCCCGGTTCGTGACTGTACATTATAACCAGATGTTTTTATTCCATTTACGAAATACAAATTATATTCGTGAAGTTTCGAAGGTATCATGCAAAAGATCACGAACAAATTGTGCTAAATCGAATGTGAATAAATTAGTGAAGAAATACTTCAAAGTCGTATTTGAAGTTTTCAATCCCCACTGAGCCCGCGCGGTAACTACAGCTCAAAGCCTCTCATAATGATAACTTCATGGCCGACGACAAGGAACAGCAACAGACGACGTGTCGCAGCGACTCGTGTTTATAGGGATGACTGGGTTAGACTTATTATTAACTAGCTTTCCGCCCGCGGCTTCGCCCGCGTGGAACTCGGTTATATTGCGGTATATAGCACAACTATAAGAAAACTTCTCGTTTCAAACGACACACAGCGCCATTGATCTATCATCTATCGACCGGTCATCGATTGATATCGATCTATCATCGATCGATACCGATCTATCAAGCAAACTATATTTTTGTTTTCCCTCGGGAACATCAATTTTTCCGGGATAAAAAGTAGCCTATTATTTAATCCGGACTTCTATCTTTACGTCTGCAAAATTTCAAAGCAATCGGTTCAGTAGTTACGGCGTGAAAGCGGAACAAACAAACAAACAAACAAACTCACTTTCTGACTTATAATATTAGTAAGGATATTCCATCGTGAGATAATATGGTACACGTACCTTTAGGTTCATGTGTCACATCACACCTGTATTCACAAAAGGGGTATGGGGTAGACAAACTCACGCAACGTTTCGTAGCCACTAATATCATAACTTTTACGTTGGATGTTTTTTAAAACCTGTCATACTGCCTAAAGCATACCTAAACTTATTCGTTACTTACCTCGATGTCCACAGAAGAAACAGAGACGCGTGTATAAATCTGAGACCACACGATCCAAAATTCGGGTATTCCAAGAAGCGGTAAGTAGGTACCGCACTAGTACCTTTTGAGTTACGTCACACTGCGTCCCTTACCTTTCAAATTCTTGCCCATAATGGACATAGCCATGCTTTGAATGGCGCTGTGAGGTTGATTGATTTCATTCGGAAGTGGTGGAAAGGAATTGATGAATGCATTAGGCAAAAATTTATTCGTATTCCCGTGCAATTTAAATTTCTTAGAAATAGGTGGATAGATATTATAAGCCGTGATAGCCCAGCGGTTCGAACTGTGGCCTCTCAAGCAGAGGGTCGTGGGTTCAAACCCCGGGCTCGCACCTCTGAATTTTTTGGAATTTATGTGCGATATCAAATGTGATATTTATCACGAGCTATTCGGTGAAGGAAAACATCGTGAGGAAACCTACACACAGCGACGAAGTAATTCAACGTTGTGTGTGTAGTTCCCAATCCGCACTGGGCCCGCGTGGGAACTATGGCCCAAGCCCTCTCATACTGAGAGGAGGCCTGTGCCCTGCAGTGGGACGTATATAGGCTGATGATGAGGTGGATAGAGCCAATTGAGTTTATTCAAACTTGCTCGCTATATTACACGTCTTGGTCAGAAAAAAATCACACACACACACCTACAACAATATTAAATCACGCTTATGTTCCCAAATGTGATAGCAGAGAACACGAAACGACACACAGGCGAAACCATGAATGTCTCAGGATTCGCAGCCACTTCTAGCACACTTTTAGGCATAAAAAACAAACGAAAGAATTTTAATAATGATAGATCAATAGCCTGTTGCCTAAAGCATACATACCTAAAAAAAATCTGTGTGATTGTTCTGCACAAAAATAACGAATTACCATTTACAGTTCAAAACTGGCTTTAAGTTATCGATACTGGGATAAATCGATCGTCAACATTATCTTCTTCCAATTTTCAATCACTTTGTATATTAGAACTACTTGGTGTTGATCAAAAACTTCACACTACACATGTAATTGTGTTATGAAGACTTCTTATCAAAAACTACCTGAACTTATGTGTTACTGTAGCAATTAGGCAACTTGAGCTTTCAGATTCGGCCCCGACGCTATCAACAACACAGTAACGACCAAAGTTCTGAAAGGTATCGGATTCTAAAATCTGCTAATCACTTCGTATCGAATACCGACAAATCGATGTTCGGAAATCGTGCTTCAAAGTCTTTAAGTGTTACAGTAAATCACGAAATTGAGACGAACTAAAGCGTAGAGCGCACCTATTTAGGTAACCGACGACAAAAAAAATACCTTCTGTCAGTTTCCTAATTCCACTTTAAAATAAAATTAACTTTATCAAAGATCTTGCACTGCCTTGGTCTTTGACTAAGATTTAACTTTATGTTTTACAGAAGCAAAAAAATAATAATTTTTGAATCCACTTGTTTTCACAGGCTCTTTTTTGTTCACACTCGCAGTGACACTTACAATATTAACATGGTTACATGAAAAAAATTTTTTAGTTTTATGTGCATGGCCCAGTTTTTTTCGAGTATCACGGCCATAAATTATTATAAAAAGCAAACGTCCAGTCTCGGGTTTCATTAAAATTTCTTATTAGGAAAGGCCTTAAGTTCTGATGAAAAGCAAACATGGACAAAGGAGTTTGAAATTCAATTCATGAAGGGTCTTTGATATTCGACTTTCGCCAGCTAACCCTGCCGAGGCAATATTTGACCAGTTATAACTTAGGATAAACAACGCAGATCTTAACATGAAACAATGTAACTCTGGTCGAGCGGAAGCTAGACTCACTGAGAAAACTTTACAGAATAATATAAATGCAAAGGTCAGCGATAAGTTAAAGTATGTTAGTGTAATTGTAATTGCTAGCACCAAATGGAACGAACTGATCACGGATAAATTTCAAATGATCGATCCTTTAGAAAGATTGTTCATGCGATATGGCACGGAGACTTAAGTAAAGAAAGCCCTTAGTAAGTAAGAGAAATACTACAAATATTGACGTGCAAACAGTTAGAAACAGGCGAGAAAACGACAATTGCCACTGCATTTGCTAAAGGTATTTTGGAGTAGAGAAACGTGCTCGTTCTTCCCCAATAACATTAAAAAAAACAACAAAAAGTAAGCTTGTGCTTGAATTCATTCGAAGAGTTTTATGGCAAATCCTTCTTAAAATTTAACGTGAGGAACAAGAAAAATGCAACGTTCCCCCGGTAATTATCGTTCCTTCTTTGTATAACGTTAACGTTTCCGGGATTAAGTTAACTCTCTGTCCCTCTCGTATTTTTGTTTTTTCCTATTCTCCATTTATATCCGATTAAATTCCTAAGCTGGAAAATAATAGCCATTCTCTAAGTGCACTTTCATGTCGCTATAAATTGTATCTTAATAAATCTTGTACAGGAATTTGGGGTCCGAGCAAATAAATATTGAGTTCGAATTGATGCACGTCAGACTGTTTTAATCGTGAATAGAACCCTTCAATCGGCAGTATGGATAGCATTACAGAAGAATATCGTAAAAACTCAAATAAATACCTTCACTGAAGACATTCAAACTTTTGATTTGTAGTGTGATCAGTGGGTAGTTTTGCCTGGAAAATTTTCCGGGAGTTTTGAAAATTGGTAATATTATAGATATTGACGTGCTCTTTCTGAATTTCAACTTTGCCACCTCGTATCTTTGCCGCTAACGCCGCCATATTGGAAAAATGGCGCGTGAAAGCAGTTTTTTGACAATATCTCCTGTCTGACTCATTTTAGGATAAAGCAGTCTATTACAAAATAAAACTAGAGACAATTTCCTACAATTTTTGTCTTAGTGCTTATTTCATAAAGTCAATAGTTTTGGCGTACGAGCGCCACAGAGTGTACTCTAACACTACTCCACGAAAAACTCAGCTTGTCTTTTGTCATTCAATAGAGGTTTTGACAGCCATATCTTAGGGAGTTATAAATATCTAAGGGCTAATTCATTAACAATATGAAAGAAACTATCACTTTACCGACTTCAGTGATCGTATAATGAACGAAATAGGCACTTCTATTTTGCTCGCAAAAAAGCGTGAGACGTATGAAATTTTGCGGCGCTTGCGTCTTTTTTGAGCTAAACTAGAGACCATTTTACCAAAAACGTGTAAGATGTCTGAAATCCTACGATGCTTACTGTTTTTTCGAGTCGATAAAGTTTGTATAGGATAACAATATTTTCGACATTTTTAATACTTTCTCACCGTATAAATTTTCCCTGAACTTCGACAAACATGTTAAAAAAAGAATTGGCCAAATTGGTCCAGGCGTTGTTGAGTTATGCGCTTACCAACACAATTTGCGAAGTGTACTTTGTGGCGCTCGTACGCAAAAACTATTGACTTTATGAAATAAACACTAAAACACAAATTGTAGGAAATTGCCTCTAGTTTTATTTTGTCATACACTGTTTTATCGTAAAATGAGTCAGACAGGAGATATTGTCAAAAAACTGCTGTTACGCGCCATTTTTCCAATATGGCGGCGTTAGCGGCAAAGATACGAGGTGGCAAAGTTGAAATTCGGAAAGAGCACATCAAAATCTATAAATTCACCAATTTTCAAAACTCCCGGAAAACGTTCCAGGTAACCCCTTTAACTCGTCTTTACTGACTGGATCATTGGATTAAGATAAAATTAAAAAAGCATGTTGTCAGTAGATAATAAGTTAAAGCGACTGGCTAGCAACCTCTCACTATTGAATGCTTTTTATCTGACTTTAGACCTAACATTGCTCAAACTGGCTCTGAAACATGAAATGACCATGAATTTGTCCGTGTGACGTTTTGGCTACCTCAT
Source organism: Adoxophyes honmai (assembly GCA_005406045.1). Taxonomy (NCBI): domain Eukaryota; kingdom Metazoa; phylum Arthropoda; class Insecta; order Lepidoptera; family Tortricidae; genus Adoxophyes; species Adoxophyes honmai. Next base: position 31,195 of record BHDV01000712.1, read on the forward strand.
TTAGTATAAGCGAGATGTTTATATAAGTGTTTTTTCTTTTAAATATTCTGTTACAATCCTCCCCAAAGAGAAAATAGTAAAAATTCCAATTCAAATAACGCTTTAGTTAACGTTATAAAATCTATTAATCTTAAAGAAGCCATATCAGAATTTGAAAACAACAAATTACTTTTAAAGTGTAATTTCCCACAGACATAATAAATATCTTAAAAATTAAGATGCGACTATGTTAAAAAACTCCTCGCAATCAAAACAAACAAACGAAAGCGTAGGTGCCTGCACTTTTCAACAAATGACCAATGCTACTACACAATTCACCGTAATCGGCAATTTGTTCTGAAATCTTCTGTCCACAAGAATGAGGACGTTTAGCTGGAAATGTCATCGCGCGAGCTCCAGCATCCCCTTTGATGTCCTAAAAATAATGGGAACTACTCTCTGGGCGCGTATTGTTCAAACCCGTTGGAACTTCTCTTGTTTACGCGCACTTTCTATAGCTATTGTTATCGTCGTTACACTGCTGTTAAATTTCGACGATCTAGTTAAAAAGTTGACTGTCGCGTCGTGAATGGCTGTTAGTGTTACAACAGTTTGGTTTCTGAGTACGCTACTAAATCATTATCACATTTATGCAATAGACAACTTTCGGTACTCGTTACGTGAGCCTGGTTCCAAAATGTTCAATTGAAACAAAACAATTTCGGTGTTACGTGTAATCGAATATCTAACTTTGTTGACAATTATTGTTTTGAAAGTCGAGTGATTGAAATTTCTTGGAATGAAATCAATACGATCGATCTCATAGTACATAATTATTCTGATCAAGGCTCAATATAATCACGTAGGCTCTCTTTTTGTCATTTTCAATTACTAAGTTTGCTCTGTCTCTTAAAGGTTGGCTTTAGGAGGTCCCTTGTAGGATATAATAAGAGGCCTTTGTACTTCACCGTCTTATTTGCAATTTTTTTTGTGTAACTAAGTGTTTGAGTTTACTAACTTATTTTAAGACTCTCGTTTGGTAAAATGCATCCTAAATCAATTAAATTTGTACCAATGTTATCCCAAGCCTATTTTGTGCTTGGAAACTATTACTTACATGACATGAATTATTAAAAGTACTCGAAACCTTCGAGCATGTGTAATGAAGAGATAAATCCAAATGAAGCGAGATAGGTATGTCAGAATGGAAACAAACGGCACTCTGTTGTATCTGGCTACTCCAGAGAGAATAGGGCGTCTTGTTTATGTATGTTATGTTTAATGTTACTTACACCATTTATTAGAACTCTTCAAAAATGTTAAGGGAGATCAATCTGAAGACGAAATAAGCAGTTCAAAGCAGTTCAATATTTCTACAGGAAAATTACAAGGAAATTTACAATTTCGCAAAGCGCACGAAGATTAAATCGTAAATAGGTGATTCCTTTTCAGAAGGCGTTCCATAAAAAGATGCAATATTTATAAATCAACAAGATAAAGGTAAAAAAAAACACGCACAAATGATAATGAGGCAGAGGAAAAACATGACTTGGGTTATAAATGATCTCAATAATAATCAAAAGGAAATAATAATTCACGGTGTGGTATCAGGTTTAAAATAATACATAAATATGGCCATTTTCCCCTGGATGGAGGATGAAGCGACTGGCCACCAAGATAGCACCTGTCTCTATATGCGTCTTTCAGCTTTTTGGAAACCTAAAACTATGCTAAACTTCGTTATATGTAGAACGTGAAGTAGTTACGGCTTTGTTTGTGTATCGTTTCGATTTTCTGCCTATACCCATTTGGGAATGTATGCATACATGTAGGCATTGAATACATTTTTTTAAAGCCATGAGTTATCTGTATTTTTAACCGACTTCAAAAAAAGGAGGAGGCTCTCAATTGGACCAATTTTTTTTTGTGTGTATGTTACTCGATATCTCGGAGACCCGTGAACCGATTTTCAAATATTTTTTTTAATCGAAAGGGTAAAAGCTTGAAATTGGTCCCATTGACACCTAATCAGGATTTGATGATGGAATCTTGGAGAAATCGAGGGAACTCTTCAAATGTTATAGGGACACGTACGGCGTTTTCGGTAATTTGTTGATGAAGTCAAGAATTTACATTCAGTAAACAGAATATTTTCAAAATACTGCTAATTTGAAGTCGGTTATTTTTGTTAAAAATTATTCATAATGAATAACTATTATACTTGCCAACTAAAAGATCCTAAAGTGATGGAATGCTGGGAGTGGCCACGAAATTTGATATAGTCATAGTCTCTGCTATGTAGTGTTTCATGTGCTCTGCCTACCCAATTTGGCAATCCGGGCATGATGTAAATATTGTTGAACAACTGCAAAACCTGAACCAATTCTGTTTCCTAATTGAAACTTTGGCTAAAACGCAGTAAACAACACAATAAGATTACTTTGCTATGTTGGATTTCCTTTACATCACTAAACAATGTTTAACAAACAATCTAATAACAATGCAAGCAGCAAGAAATTGTTTACCACGGATTCCATTTAATTAATCCCATTGACGTTTCACAAGCCGTAAATTACGCCGTAGTCCGACATTAATTAATTTTTCTTCAAAATATAATTACAAATAGGGACGTGACTGATGCTAATCTCCGAGCCGAAATTTGAGCATCCGGGCCTTCCAATAAATTCCCCTGGCTATTATTGCCGAGAGCTCTTAAACTTCTGAATAATTCAAGTCCGAAAGTGACTTAGCAAAAAATATTTCTAAGCCTTTGCCAATCTCGTTCCAAAAGTGATCTACTCGAACTTTTAATCTGATTCTTTCTTCTGTTTGCGAGTCCAGTTTCAGTTGGTGCTTTTTAATCTCGCTAATTAAAATTTTTGTTGAGACGGTTTTTGTTTAGTTCACGCTGACGTGGACTGTTACTCGTCCCTGGTTTTAAATACGGATATCTTTTTGTTATAAATCTGTTAAAATACATACAAACATACATCACGCCTGTATTCCCAAATGAGACAGGCAGAACACACGAAACGCTACAGAGACAAAGTCATGACTATTTCACGTTACGTGGGCGTATGTAGCATTTTTTTTTAGGTTTTGAGTTCGCAGGTATAATAGTGACAGGTTGCTAGCCTGTTGCCTAAAATGTAGCTTAACCTTTTTCCTTAGTCGCATCTTACGCCATCGTCAGGAGAAATTAAGAGGTGTTATTCTAACCCAACGCCATCCTTACTATCCTTACTAATATTATAAGTCAGAAAGTGAGTTTGTTTGTTTGTTTGTTTGTTTGTTCCGCTTTCACGCCGTAAATACTGAAGCAATTGCTTTGAAATTTTGCAGGCATAAAGATAGAAGTCCGGATTAAATAATAGAGTACTTTTTATCCCGGAAAAAAATGATGTTCCCGAGGGAAAACAAAAATACAGTTTGCTTGATAGATCGATATCAATCGATGATAGATCAATATCGATCGATAGATGATAGATCGATCGATAGATGATAGATAGGTCGATAGATGATAGATCGATGGCGCTGTGTGTCGTTTGAAACGAGAAGTTTTCTTATAGTTGTGCTTTATACCGCAATATAACCGAGTGCCACGCGGGCGAAGCCGCGGGCGGAAAGCTAGTATTTAATAAGGTAAAAGTTCTCATGGTCCAAACTTGAGTTGACATTATCAAGATAAAAAGACATCACCTAATTTTTGTGACTTTTTCCTATGTGGTGTCGGGTGAGAATAACAACTTCCCATATTTCTGTGGTTTTCGATAGAGGTGGCTAAAGAAATACGTTATGGTAAGTACGCATTAGGCGACAAGCTAGCAACCTGTCACTATTGATACTCCGTCTATCTGTTTTTAACACGTCCACTGCGGCTTGAAGCAAATCCACCTAAGACGTAGGTACTTACCACAACCTAGTTGCTTTGTCACCTAGTACGAAATCCACGAACGAAATGCAGAGGTGTTGTCTTAAAGTTCTTAAACCCACACGGCAAACTTTTCAACAGTAAATCTGTTGTTAATTTCGCTATTAATCCGAGGAAAATGCGTTTGCAATCAACGAAAGCGGTTCAATTTGGGTCGGAACGTTTTTTAATCCCGGGCTTATCGCAGAGACCTTTTGTAACCACCTCCAATCAGGTGCACCCTTGACGAAATGACGGCTGCTGGGAACTCGCCATCTCGAAGATTGATTGTTGTTTGTGTATTGATCTACTTAAGGATAGCCTGAGCACCGGGGCCTTGGAGTCAGCGGAAACCGATCATTTTGTTCCAAATTTGCATCAAATATTTTGAACAGTAGTCAGAACCACATAGGTACCAATTGTACTGTCAATAGTGTAATTCTTTGAAGTAAATATTTTTAGAAGATAGTGAAATTTCAAACAAAACCAGATCAAAGAAATTGCATAAACAACGTGTTGCAAAAGTTTACGAGTAAACCGGAAAGGGGGTTTAATTAGAAAAATGTGAATGTAATTAGAGACTTCTAAAATATTATTATAAGGAAACAAATGAGCATCTGCCTCTCGCCAGCCTGATAACGCAACTGCCAGAACCTGAATTTAAAATAGGAATTAATCCTATAGGGGAAGGAGTTCCAGCCAGTCGCCAACTAAAATTAACCCAAATTTCCAAGTGCCGATTACTCATTTCTTAGCCACCATTTTTGTTCCCCTGGCGCCAAGCCTCTTTGTCTATAGAGAGCAAATTCTAGTCCTCTCAGCACGACACGCTCCGTCGACCATGTCGGTATTGTCGGTCCATCTACTCTGCCATTTTTTGTTGCTAGGAAAATTTTCGGATGCTTATTGGAGCGTTTCAACTAATGGAATCACGCCTATATTCCCAAACTAGCTGTGCGCGCGACTCCGTCCGCATGGAATAGTGACTTTGGGTAATTTCCCCCGTTTTTTCCACATTTTGCAGTATTTCTTCGCTCCTATTGGTTGCAGCGTGATGTTATATAGCCTAAAACCTTTCTCGATGAATGGTCTATCCAACACAAAAAGATTTTTTCAATTCGGACCAGTAGTTCCTGAGATTAGCGCGTTCAAACAAACAAACAAACAAACAAACTCTTCAGCTTTATAATTATTCCCAAATGGGGTGGACGGAACACACGAAACGTGACAGAGAAAAGACCATGATTATGATTGTTTCACGCTTCACAACCACTTCTAGCATAATTTAGGATTTGAAAAGAGGTAGTATAATAGTCACATGTAGCTAGCCTGTCGCCTAAAGCATACCTAAACCTATTTCCTTAGACGTCTTTTACGACATCCACCGAAGAAATAGAGAGGTGTTATTCTAGACCTGACACCACACGGCAAGCCCAATGGAATGAATTAGTTTAGAAGGGTTTATACTAACTGTAACAGACAGTGATAATTCACAGGGGCATTCATTAATAGCTCTGGAATCTATGAATAAATCATTTTTATTAGAATAGTTAGTATAGGTAGGTAGTTAGAATAGCACCTCCCCCTTTCTTCCCGTGGGTGTCGTAAGAGTCGACTTTGGGAAAGGGTTAATGTATTGTGGGCGATGGGCTAGCAACCTGTTACTGCAATATCACGTTTAACCATCTGGTTACCCTGTAATTGCTAAATGTGTCACTGAATTTTTGAATTTACGTGCTCTGCCTACGCCTATTGGGAATGCAGGCGTGAAAATATGTATGTATACTTTTCTTTTTGGACACTATAGTATCAAGTAGCCTTTCATTTGTCGTTTATTACTAACTATGCCTCTGTATTGAGCTTTTTTATTACTATTGTGATAAGAGCAACACGCTAGAAAATTCACGTATACTCGTTAATTATTTGAAGGTCCATTAGATGACAACTTCAAATCTGCATTCAAGTTATCATTACAACCCACTATTACTTTGAATTGTTTAATGTTCAATAAATATCCATGCGTACATCTTTAATTCTCCAAGGCTGGGACCATTAAAACATTGGAATTGTTGAATAATTCTGTAAAGTTGCCTAAAATAATAATCTCTTCTTCAACAAAGTGCTCTCCAGGCTTCATACTAAGCATAAATGGCCTTCATAATCCCAAACGCCCGCACACTGCGATCGTAATAGCGGTCGCTGTGAAAATAATCACCACCATTTAACTTCACTGAGGGGGTATGCTTACTCTAAAACTAATAGGCACTAAGAAAACAGCTGAAAATCTCTCATGGTTATTTATGTATTACTAGAGGGCGGCCGCGATTTCGTTCGCGTAGATTTCAGTTACTTATACTTGACAATTATCGTCACATTTTGGACAAGTCACTTATGTAATAAATTGTAGCCTATGTGTTATTCTGATGCTACATTATTGTAAAGTTTCATGAAAATCCATTCCGTAGATTTTGCGTGAAAGAGTAACTAACATCCATACATACTCACAAATGAGATCGGCAGAGCAGACAAAACGCTACATAGACAGAACCATGACTTTGAATTTCATAACCACACATCTAGTACATTTTTTGGGTTTTTTGACAGGTATTGCTAGCCTATCGACTAAAATATAATGACATAGACAAATACATATTCTCACGCCTGTATGAATTCAAAAATCCAGTGCCACGTTTAGCAATTTCAGGGTAACCAGATGGTTAAACTTGATATTGTAGTGACAGGTTGCTAGCCCATCGCCCACAATACACTAACCCTTTCCCAGAGTCAAATTTAATGATCTTAACCTATTTCCTTAGTTGCCTTTTACTACATCCGCGGAGGAAATGGAGATGTGTTACCCTTGGAAATCATACGGGACTTATAAGTAATTAAAACCAAAGAATAAGCTTATGTTAGCTCGAGAATTATTGCTCAATATGTCGTCCCATGTTTCCCTGACATTATTGCGTCATTGTTTCGCCATGCCACGTATGACTTACTTGTTAAGAACATCTCCTACGTGGTTATTTCCTAACGAGAGTACAGAAGTAGACGAAGTACTAAAAGAAACATTAGAGTCTATTCTAAACATCAAAATAAACGACACTCAGTGGACTCAGGCGGCTCTCCCTATCCGCTATGGAGGGTTGGGGATACGCAGGGTTCGGGATATAGGGATTGTCGCTTTTCTAGCGTCTTCGCATGGATCAGCAGATCTTGTCACTCGTATTTATTCGGCTGATGGTGGCAATTTCTCTCTTCCATTTGTTTCGGAGGCGCTAGCAAAGTGGTCTTCTCTATTTCCAGTGAGTGAGTGTCCAGAAAATCGTTTTGTGCAGGGACAGTGGGACGACCTATTGTGCAAAAAAATAATAAAATCATTACAGGATGATGCTTCGGGAATCGACTTAGCACGTTTCAAGGCGGCAGCACAACCAGAATCAGGTGCTTGGTTACACGCATTGCCTTCGCCCCAACTGGGCACTTTGTTGGATAACGACTCCATTAGGATAGCGGCGGCCCTAAGATTGGGTGCGAAGGTTTGCGAGGAGCATCGGTGTGTATGTGGGGTCTGGGTAGAAGAGAATGACCACCACGGCCTTAGCTGCCAGAGATGTGCTGGGCGTTTCCCGAGACATCATTCCATAAATGAAATTATTCGTCGAGCTATGGTCTCAATAAACGTTCCATGTGTTTTGGAGCCCCCAGGATTAAGCCGTAGCGATGGCAAACGACCAGATGGCCTTACATTGATTCCTTGGCAGAGAGGGCGTTGTCTCATTTGGGATGCAACTTGTGTTAGCACGTTTGCTGCATCTCATTTGGGACAAACCATGAGGCATGCAAGCTCCGCGGCGGAGAGCGCTGCGAGGGTGAAGCATACCAAGTATTCTGCTTTGGAATCAACGTATTGTTTCGTACCGGTTGCGGTCGAGACGGCTGGATCCTGGGCTTCCGAAGCACGTGAACTATTTAAGGAGTTAGGTCGTAGGCTGCGCAATAAGGGTAGTGACCCTCGGGCTGGCTCATACCTGGTTCAACAGGTCTCCATTGCCATTCAGCGGGGTAATGCTGCTGGTATTATGGGGACCTTTGAGCCAGGTACGCTGCAAGGGGGGCTTTAGATTAGTTTTATGTAAATATTTAGTTTTAGTTATTTCCTTTTTATAGATTAGTTTAGTTTTAATGTTTTATGTAATACAATTGTAAAATGTTTTAATTAAAATATATATTATCTAAAAGGGCATTAGCTCTAACTCAAAAATTAAAACCATATAATTAGAGATGCTTGAGAAATTGTCACTATCTTATCTCTTCGATCTAATTTCAACCCTAAATTGGTAAAAGTAGAAAACTGGTGAAATAGTCATAGTTTTATATAATTTAGTTTGTTACGTATGTATTTTAACCGGGAATACGTGGAACACTTACAGGTGCATTTAAACATTTTAAACGTAAGAATAAAAAAGTAACGAATTTGTATCTGCTATTACACAGGAGTGATAGCGCATACAAATTCCTCCCCAACAGCCCAGTTAAAGGAATGGGTCGTTTAACCACGTAACCACATTTAGATGGCCACCATTCCTGTACTGGAGGAAAACACATTTTAAAATCTCAATGGAGCCTTTCTGTAATTTGCCATTAAAAGTATTAAATTTTTTGCAGTGTTTGCTGCGTGGTGTCGGTTTTATAATAATACTAGCTTTCCACCCGCGGCTCCGCCCGCGTGGAACTCGGTTATATTGCGGTATAAAGCACAACTATAAGAAAACTTCTCGTTTCAAACGACACACGGCGCCATCGATCTATCATCTATCGATCGGTTATCGATTGATATCGATCTATCATCGATCGATATCGATCTATCAAGCAAACTATATTTTTGTTTTCCCTCGGGAACATCAGTTTTTTCCGGGATAAAAAGTAGCCAATGTCACCCTCCGTGCCCTAAACTATCTCTACCTAAAAAATCACGTCAATCCATCGCTCCGTTTAGCCGTGAAAGACGGACAAACAAACAAACAAACACACTTTCACATTTATAATTATATTGGTACGGATATCTCGCCGTTTCTTCCGTGCTCAGTAAAAGGAGGCTAGGTTAAAAGGGCTAGCAACCTGTTACTATTGGACCTTTTAACTTAAAAGTAGTCATGGTTTTTACATTTTAGTTTCGTGTACTCTGCCTACCTCTTTTAAAAAAGGGGTGACACTTATCACGAATGCTCTTTAACATTTATAAAACCCCTATCTTCAGCTCGCACTCATGTACTGTCGGTTAGTTTATAGGTTAAATTCGAACACATCCAGTTACACCACCTGAATTTGTTTAGCAATACGAGTATCATACGGGAATTAGTAACAGATGGAAAAAACATATACATACATACATAATTATTCTCACGCCTGTATTCCCAAGAAAGGCAGACACGTGAATTCAAAAATCCAGTGGTAGCACTTTCAGGGTAACCAGATGGTTAAACGTGATATTGCAGTGACAGGTTGCTAGCCCATCGCCCACAATACAGTAACCCTTTTCCAGAGTCGACTCTTACGACACCCACGGGAAAAAAGGGGGAGGTGATATTCTAACCCAGCAACACACAGGTAAAAAACGATTGTTATAAATATGATTAAGTATCCTTTTTTATTATTGACTAACATCGTCGCTGTAAGGAAAATATGAAAATTACCGCTAACGTAATATTTTGGAAACTCCCGGCTCACTCCGATATTTGCAAGAAGCGTAGCGCAAGCGAACATTTTATCAATGCAAACTTCAAATTTTTACGTTCAATGCATATTGTAAGCAAAGAAACATGTTTGAAATATCACTCACGTTTCTCGTTATCCTGAATAAATCGTTATGAAATGGGATGCTGTTCTCCGTTCCCTATTGTATGGAAATTTGTGCAAGTGCACAAAAGGAATTGTTTCGAAACGGGATTTGTTGTAGACATTTTCTGTTTCGTGCAATCATCTGCCGCGTTGCTTTCAAAATGTATTACGAGGTTTCAACTTGTATTTATTGTGTGATCCCATGTGGTATCGGATTTAGAATAACTACTCTCCTAGAGGTGAGGCGAAAATATTAGATCAGTTAAAAATACTAGGTATTTTCCGAGATTAGGCCGCACCTAATCCAAAGGACGCAGTACCTAATCCACCTAATCCAAGTTCTCACTACTACCGACTAGCCGCCTTTAAATTAAATACGCCTGCTTGCTTGGCTCAATTTTAAGCTGTCAGTCCTAAGCCTGTAAAAGTATGAAGGGAAGATTACAATTCATTAAACAAGTTTACTTAGAATGGTATGGTAACACAGTGTAGTACTGCATCGTACCATACGCTCAATTCTCTGTAGGTACTATGTGGATTAGGTGCAGTACAGTACGCAGCACTGGTTAAGTTATCGTATACGCTCAATACTCTGTACTATGTGGATTAGGTATTTGGATTAGGTATTTTTGTGGATTAGGAACAGGTGTACCTGATATAAAATTTACCTAGTATAACCCATCTCTAGGGTAACTCTCCGTTTCCTCCGTGGATGACGTAAGAGGCGACTAAAGAAATGGGTTTAGGTATGTTTGGGCAGGCTGGCACCCTGTCACTATTATACTTATCCCTCAACTTGAACCAATTGATTCCTGACCCAACATAGAACCAATTCACAGTGAACGTCATAGTGACATTGCATTGCTTGACAAAGGAAATGTTTATGACGTTTATTGTGACGACGTTCTGCGGTGGGTCAGGAATCAGTTGGTTCGATAGTACTAACTTAACATGGCAGAAGAAAAATAGGTACGTCGCGAATTTGCACATCCTGAATTTGGAGAATATGCAAGTAAAAACAAAATAGGTTTACAAATAAATCCAGGGACACTATGAGTAAGTTGCGTTAGATTATATTTAAAAAATACTCGCAAACAGAATAAGTTGAATAAATAGGGTGCGAAACAGGTCGTAATCGTCAAATTGCAAGTTCTTCTAGCAATTAGCTATCGAAGGTTAGGGTCAATTCACACCGAGACGAGACGCAACGCGGCGCTGCACGAAAATTTTTATTAGAACAACTCAAGATTATACTTTATTTGTTACAAGATAAGGTTCATATTTCATTGTCAGTATACAGAATACGTAACGCGGCGTAGCGCTACGTCGCACTACGCCGCCCCTCGCGCGGTGTGCGGGAGCGGTGCTGCGCGCGTAGCGCTGCCAATTCAAAATATACTTTATTCGCTATGCGATAAAGTTTACATTTCTTTATGAGCATTCAGGTACGTCGCGCTACGCCTTGAGACGTAGCGCGGCGCCGCGCTGCGCAGCGCGAAACCACTGGCCGCTCTATGCATCGTCGCGGCGCGTCTCGTCGCGTCTCGTCTCGGTGTGAATTGACCCTTATTGATGATGAATTGATGAATCTTCTTTGGAACAAAAAGAAACCTCTCCGACGACGGCGAAAAGAACCTCTGCATCAGACTTCTAAGTTGTCAAATCCTGTCCCAGACTTTTGTCCCAATTACAATATAGGTGACCAAAACGTCCTCTGACAACAACGGCTGATGCTACGCAGCTAAACGGGTCATTCTTCTTTTTAACACATATAAGCTTGTCCCTCTTTGGAACAAGCGTCCCTTTAGATTTTTTTTTATATTGCCAAGAATCAATCTTTTTAACAATGGCCAAACCAACTAAATCTCAAAGCGGCTCTAAATATCCCATTAAGACTAAACGCGTCATCGGGGTGCGATTTTCAATCTGGTTTGAAATCAATGGCGATGGCGTTAGAATAGTAATGAGTATTCGTGTTCGAGAGGAAATTAGGTGCTTTCCGAGAAACGCGTGTGTTCTCAGATGGATTTTCGTTCCAATGCAGGATTTCCAGGCAGTCAAAGAGACTAATGGTTTACCAGAACATGTTATATCTGTACTATGTATGTGTATTTTAGGCTAGCAACCTGGAAATCTAATAGTAGATGCTGTAGAGTAGGTTTGTCTTAGCAGATGACATGCATGAATGGTTGGGGCAAAGCTGGAACGTAATAGATGTTTTAAATAGGTTTAAAATATTCAAAACGTTCTAGAACTTTTTTTTTTTTAATTTTAAAGATGTCATTTACGGCACACAAAGAAATGATTGTAAATTAGTGCTCGAAATATATTATTACGAACATGAAATCTGAGTTTTTGGTAAGTTCTAGAGTCACGGGCGACCAGATACGACCACTGTAGATTTAGTTAGATAATAATTTAGGCCCTGCGTTAATTATCAGTCAGCCAGTCAATCAGTCAGCTTCTGCTTTTAAATACAGGATGACTACACATTGATGATATAAAACTAGGGCTTACTGCTACTGGGACTCTAAGCATTTTTAAAATAATCCCAATAAAATTTTAAATTTTCATACTAAGGTAAATCACGACCTCAATGATTAAAACAAATGGAATTGTGCAATCCCCTGTTCAGCATTAGATGAGTAAGAAACGTTTTTTTGTATCATCAATTTGAAGTCACCCTGTTCATAGATTTTTCAAAAAAATATAGAATAATGTATATGTTATCAAATAAATAAATTATGCCGGCTGCTGCCGCGAGTGATTTTCTGATTTAATTCCGCTTACATCAATGGAGCATGCAGAGTCTCCCTTTGATCTCGTCGAGTCTGTCTTTCATTTCAGTCTCAATTTGTGACAAAACACGCTTAAAATAAATTGAGACAGGAATATTTTGCGAGATAAAAGTGTACCGTTTCGTATCTACGTACGTAAATTTTATTTTTGCTGATTCCGGATTTTGTTCCCTTTCTTCTTAAATGTATTGAGCATTTGGTTTCAAAATTTGGTAACCTAAACTGTAGTTAACTTTCTAACGTGATATTAAAGCGCACGATAACCGCAGAATGGACTCATCATTTTATCCCGTGTGGCGTCGGGTTAAGAAAAACGCCACTTCATATCTTCCTAGAATGCCTTAAGAGGTGACTAAGGAAATAGATTTTGGTATATTTTAGGCGACCGACTAGCAACCTGTCACTATTATCTCTTTACCACTTCATTTCAAACCTAAAATTAGGCTAAAAGTGGCTCGAAGCGTGAAATTGACATTATCCTGGTTTTGTGTATATTTCGAGTGCTCTGCCTACCCCAGGAACATACAGTATAGTGTTAATCACTGTATGTACTAGTCTAAAATAAACCAGGTGTGATTGCAATAACGGTCGATGAAGCAGAAACGACGGCGTTGTTGATTTGCGGTCGGCCGCCGTGACGTCTGACTGCTTGGCTGCGTTTTGCTACCGTCGAGTCACAGAAATGCAAAGCTACCAGTACCACAGAATAGGACACTATTAGGACATAATTAGGTGTAATTTTTGCTCTCTTTCTATTGTTACCTGCTGCTTGTCGTAGACCTTTTACGAGGTCTCGTCGGCGGAGCGTACCTAAACTGCGAAGTGGCTCCCCTTCTAGTAATGTCATTCCCAACAAATCTATTGCTGCATGTGGTTCAAATTGATACGTCACCTTAGGCGAAAAAATATTATCATACATACATACAATCCCGCCTGTGTTCCCAAAAGAGGTAAGCAGAACACACGAAACGCTACATAGACAATGATCATTTCACGCATGGATATTAAGAGGTACTATAATGACAAGTTGCTAACCTGTCTCCTAAGATTTAATTTAACCTATTTCTTAAGTCGCTTTATATGACATCCACTGAAGAAATGGAGCGGTATGACGAAATAAGAATCACCTAGATCGACTAAAGGTCTAGACGATAATTATGGGCGTTGTGAGGCCAAGGCAGACCCAGCTCACAGCCTGACCTCAGTGTTGCCAAAATATTACAATAGAGGCTTTTAAGCATTTTCTTAACACACCCCAACAATGAACAACAGCCTTTCTTAAGGTTATTTCATAAATCACTCCACTCTTTTAGACTCCGCACTTAGTTTTTGGGTTTTTGTACGTTGGTAAACTAGACGAAATTCATTCAATTTTATAGTAATGTAAAATGAAAAGTAAAATAATTACCAATAGACTTTTCTGTACTTTTATTGTGAAAAGTATTTTGTTTTAATTTAATTAGGTACTGTAGAGTAGATTTGATATAAAATTGTATTTGGAATTTTTATAAAAAGAATTTGGGAGATGTCACTCAGAAAACTAAGAATAGAATGTCAAGACGTATAGAAAGTAGAATAAATCTCAAAAGTCCTTAAATTTGCTTTTATTTAAAACTAGCTTTTGCCCGCGGCTACGCTCGCGTTAAATTCGGGGTAACACAGAAAAACAAAGAATTACCACTACACATGGTCATCCTACATGAACATGAAGACGTCATGTGCCATCGCATCGCTAAGGCGGGAAATTTGACGGATCTTAAAGTTGCGACCACACCAATGCTTAAAAAACGGCGAGCATGCGTCAAAAACAGAGAGGTCACTGCGAATTCGTACCGTCATCGCTTTTTAAGTATAGGTGTGGTCGCAACTTTATGCGTCTTTGTTTATGCGATGCTCACTCATATTTATATGTATGTACGCGTGATCGTGCTTAAGTCCCGCGTACATACATACATTATAAATAGACGAATTTAAGTCACAAATTGATTATGCGCAGCGATTTTATTATAGACGACAAAAGGCCAATGAATCATTGACATATTATTATTATGACTTGGATAATTTAGCCTCAAAAGCGAAAAACCAATATAATAATAATATATTTATTAAACATTTCTTAAAGTCAGTGAATATAAAATATCAATGTTTACTTTACCGGCACCCGTGTGGTGCCGGGTTAGAATAGCGCCTCCCCCTTTCTTCCCGTGGGTGTCGTAAGAGTCGACTCTGGGAAAGGGTTAGTGTATTGTGGGCGATGGGCTAGCAACCTGTCACTGCAATATCACGTTTAACCATCTGGATGCCCTGAAATTGCTAGATGTGGCACTGAATTCTTGAATTCATGTGCTCTGCCTACCCCTCTTGGGAATACAGGCGTGATGTATGTATGTATGTAATGTTTACTTGCCAGCACGTTGTTTTCTAGCAAGGAAGTGTTGAAGAAAACACTAATACAAATAGATGACGTTTTTAATCAAGAAAATATTATAAAAGGTATGGTATCACTATAAGGCACATGGTGATCATTCTACAGCACGTGTAGACGCTTTGCAGCAGCTGCCAATTTGTCAGGATCAGGAAGTATATGAGGATGCTTCTTCAAATGTAGAGCAGCGGCGAGTTCATTTCGAGGGCTCCAATCAGAACATTGTGCAGCATGAGGAGGAACAGCCTCAGTTCAATGTTGTGTCACAGGGCACATATCCAGATGTGTGTTCCATGAATAATGGGAGTGTATACACATACATCCCATTAGTCGTAAATAATGTATCTTATCGATAATTTCGATTGATTTAGCAAAACGCTTGAGATTAAAACTCGAGACACTAAATACTGCTTCATTGCGTGTGGCAGGAGGAACGATGCTCCAGGTCATAGGAACTACGACGGTTTCGTTTTTATTAGACTGTTTTGACTGTCGCACCAGTTTGATAGTAGTTTTAGATGATGTAGATTTCATTTTAGGTTGAGCCTTCTTAGAGGACTACGAAGTAAATATTAGCTTCGCTGAGCAAAAGTTGACGTTAAGAGGAAAATTTACTGTCAACTTCGAAGCAAAGAATTTTGACACGCCAATTGGCAATAAAAAAAAAATATTGCATGGCTGGGTGAGAAAAAGGAGGTTGAACCCGTGACTATGAACTCTTTGGCTGAGTTGAAAGAGGTTAGGTTAAGGTTCGTTAATTCAGTTGACATTCGACACTCGGAAGAAAATTTTATAAATCAATACAGTGAATTCACTGTATTGATTTATAAAGTCGTCTTCCGATCGCGATGTTAAGATTTTTCGTGACATTATACATCATACATGTCACGAAAAATCTTAACACCGCGATTTAGAATGGCGATACAACCTGTACAGCGACATCTGTTGGTTAACTCGGAACTAACGTATACAATAATATTTTTGTAAGCAAACTAATAAAAGCTGAACACTTATTCTTATTTTTGCTGAAGCAGACAATAAAGATGGTCGAGAATTGTTGTTTTAGTGTGGAGTTGAAGACGGGCTCGATCATAATAGCTATTCTTAGCTTATTTAAAGGAATCTCCACGACGCTACCTGCCATCCAAAATGTCCCAACATATCTTTCAGCGCAATTCTACGTTCTATTGGAACATTGGACCATTTACACCCCCGTGTAGCATTACAAAGGTTAGAGTAGGATCTCCCTCCATTTGTAGGGAGGAGAGATGTAGGTAGAGTAGGTTTTATATAAAATTGTATTTGGAATTGTTATAAAAAGAATTTGGGAGATGTCACTTAGAAAACTAAAAATAGAATGTCACGACGTATAAAAAATAGAATAAATCTCAAAAAGTCCTTAAATTTGCTTTTATTTAAAATTACCTACATATTACCCCTTTAGTATTACAGTACTTACTTTTAAACTAGATACACAATTATATATTCTGCGAAAAATTCAAGTTTCTTTTACCTGTTACTGTTATTTACATCGATCCAAAAAACACTAAAATGACGAATATTACATGGGAGCTCCCTTAAATATTTTTTTATTTAATTTTTAGTATTTGTTGTTATAGATTTGTTTTTAGTGTTTGTTGTTGTTGGTGCCGGGTTAGAATGGCACCTCCCCCTTTCTTCCCGTGGGTGTCGTAAGAGTCGACTCTGGGAAAGGGTTAGTGTATTGTGGGCGATGGGCTAGCAACCTGTCACTGCAATATCACATTTAACCATCTGGTTGCCCTGAAATTGCTAAACGTGGCACTGGATTTTTCAATTCATGTGCTCTGCCTACCCCTCTTGGGAATACAGGCGTGAGAATATGTATGTATGTTGTTATAACGGCAATAGAAATATATCAACAGTCTAGTTTATATCACCTTTCGTAAGAAATAGCCTAGTGACAGACGGACGAACAGACCTACAGCCAAGTCTCGGTAATGGGGTCCCGTTTTTACCTTTTGGGCACATAATCCTAAAAACGCGACAGCGGCCGGTGGACAGCCAACTGTAAAGGCGACGTTCGGTGACCGAAGTAGATATTTTTACAACCCGTGAGTGTAGACCTAGTGTAATCGCAGCTTAAAACTCGTTGGTTTAAAAAAAATAGATTGTTTGAAAGTTGTTTTCGTTTATGATGTATTTCGTCTAAGGTCAGATAATTTCCTAAAGGCTAATTTTACAGAATTCTCCGGTGTAATTAGTGTTTCTTGTTTTTACCTTCAATCAACACACCTAAACGTTTAAGTTTCTGTACAAATCGCGACTTAATTTCGTTTGAGGGAACGTTAATTTTGTTTTGTACTTGCTTGCTTGTTAGACATTTAATTATCTTCTTCGTGATTTCTAAAACTTATTTTCTAAACGTAATCAAGTTGCTTAAACTAATTTTGAGAGCTCTTTAAGCTTTATTAATACCTTGTTAGCTTTACGAAATGCACTGACATTTTTATTTTATTACATAACATGTTCTATGCTTTCCTTGCAGGTGATAAGTTGCACGGTCAGTCATCGTTACGACTCTAGCTTAGCTTAGCTCTAACAAATCAGATCGTCTAAAGACAGCCTAACCATTTGGGCATACAAGCGTGATGTAGGTGGTAAAGGTTCCGTTGGTAACTATATTTGCCACTGAGCGTCTAGTGTATTCAATACGATGATGAATTCGATATCGATTTCTTTGCGAATTACGGTGGAATTGTATAGTGACGTGTCGACCGCGCCAGTTGTGTAACAGTTCCGCTGGTGGTGCTGTCTCAGTTTCCATAGAACGTGTGCGTTAATTCGCAAACGAAAAGTTTCAGATCGTCAAAGACAGCCTAACAGTTTGGAATACAGGCGTGATGTAGGTAGGTTCAGTACGTATTTGCTACTGATTTAAAATTGTCACTTAAATTTGACTGAGCACGTCGCCCGTAGTGATGAAGGACACTTTTATGCCAAAACACGTAACATTTCTAAATTGGATGTAAAAAAACGCTTTTGATTATATATTTGCCTCGCGTTTGTCCCGTCTAATCCGCAGCAATCCAAACGTTTCCGTAATTTGTTTGAACGAGCAAATGGGAGAGTTGTTTGAATATTCCCACTTTCGCGAACGATGTTTGGTTACTTCTCGTTGATGATTGTTGGGCGTTGTTGCATTAAGCGATTCACGCGGCTCAACCCGAATTTACACTAGTGAAAAAGAAGTCCTCTTCGATAATTTTAGAGGAGATGCCATGCTTACTAAAGTAGTACATAATTATGTACACGTTAATTTGACATGTTTTGGCCAATTCGTTACCGATCATTGAGAGCAACATCTACCGCCTGCGCGGTCACGAAATGCTCCGAATTTATGTCGAACTAATCTCAACATAAGGACGTCAGTGTGTTCGTTTTGTTGTAACATGAGTGAGTCTCATCTCACGCTAGTTTTTTTATGTTGAAAATAGCAAAATATTTCTTAGAAAAAGAAAAAAATATATTTCTAGCCACCAGGCTTGAAATCATGCTTGAATTGACCAACCACAATTTATCAATCAATCGTATCTTCTTTTCTCCCTACCCAGAATAGTTTTGGCTCAGTCGATGGTAAACACATCCAGGTCATCCCGCCATCTCCGACTGGACCTGCCTCGCCGACATTCAACTTGTGGCAACCACTCTGGTATGTTCAATCCACTACAGTGAATAGATGCGGCAATTGTGGCCTCCCCAGTCCTTTAACTTGGCCGTCTTTGCAGCAACAATGTGCATTATAGAACGTAGCACCGTGTTCCGGATCCAAGGGAATCATGCTCACTTCGGAAGACTAGTTCACGTGTCGTAGCCACCTTTTTCGGTTTTTAGTTGAATAAAGAGGTATTTGCTAGCTTGTTGGTTAAAAAAAACCTTAACTTATTTTTCTTAGCCCCGTCTTATCATTGGCTGGGTTAAAAATATTAATTTGGGGTTCTTGTTATTTTCCGGTGACATACATAATAATATATTCAGTTAGCAATTCGTTCATTCTATTATGTACTACTGAACGCGTCAAGATCAACACGCCATCTCCGCTTTGGCTGGCACAAAAAACACTTCCGTTCTGAGTGGAAGTTAAATAAAAATACGTAAATAATTGCGTAAATAAACAAGTACGCTTGAACAAACTGTATTTTTTAATCTCATCGTGACAGTCATTTTTAGTAAAAGAGCATTTTTCACGGTGTTTGTTTACCTCGAGACTTTTTCTGCAACTTTCACGTGATTTCTACATTAACATACATTATTACGCCTGTATTCCAAAATGGCGTAAGCTAATCACGCAAAACGCTACACGGAGAAAACTTTTAGCATTAATTTTTGGGTTCCTAGTAAAAAAAGTCAGTAGATGAAAGTGGTAGGCGAGAGCGTAGACCTATAATAGGGACAAGTTCCTTCTATCGCCTGGGCGATACTATTCGGGCGTTTGAACCGCTGTCATTATTCTCAACACTTTTTATCAGGTTCTTTGAGAAATGTGTACACAATAATCTAGTGTGTACTTATCTATGAGGCACAGACACTATATAACTCACATATTTAACCAATTTCTTAAGAAATCTGATAAAAAAAGTGTTGAGAATGATGACAGCGGTTCAAACGCCCGAATATTTACAAGCCTAAAGCACACCTAAACCTACTTCTTTAGTCACCCTACGACACCAATGGATTTTAGTTATAACGGTGTCAAACCCAATGTAAAAAACCGGCCAAGCGCGATTCTGACTCGCGGATGAAAGGTTCCGTGTCATTCATCGTCCAATCACATACTGTATTTCAAGTGCCTACCTGTTGCCGATAGCCAGCAAAAAACTGTAATAACTTACGTTTTTTGTATTGATGTCCCTCGTAAAAAATAATGTATTTTATTTTACGTATTTATTTAAAAAATACAAAATTTGTGAAAATTTCAACAGCTATTTCAATAGCTAGCAATTTTTGTGGGATAGGTACAGCCTGGCGACATGCGAACGGACAGACAGACAGACGGACGTGCGGACAGCAAAGTCTCAGGGTCCCGTTTCCACCTTTTGGTTACGGAACCCAACACTGGTCTCATTAAACCGAAACGTGACTCAAAACGACGAACCTAATGAACCTTTAGCACTCTTTTACATTCCCAGCCGTTTGTCCGAAGGAAATTAAGCCGTAACGTTTTATTATCATTTCTATTTCACGCCTATTCAATGAATGCATTAGGAGCCTAAATTGGTTGAAATGTGGTGTTGTCAATGGTTTTTTAGATAGCGGTGTCTTTAGGAGATCTTTTAGTATGTCTTTTGGGATAGAACAAGGCAATAATAACTTTTATAAAATATTTTTGCAACGAATTCAGCACAACTTTGGAGTAAAGTTAAGGCTTCTACTATACCCTCTTTCATCTATATTTAAACCTAGAGTTATGCTAAACGTGTCTACGCAACGTGAATTAGTCATAGTTTTGACTATGTAATGTTTTGTATGCTCTGCCTACCCTAATTGGTCTAGGTTTTTTTAGTTAATTTTGAGTACATAGATACTATTTCATCGTCACAACCAAACGGATTTTGGCTGAATTGAAATTTGAAAAAAGAAAAAAAATCTGAGTTATAGTTAGGTAATTGAACTTTGATTGACTTTCAAGATTGCGCTTTATTAAGGGAGATCTCTCTCCAGTACCTTTATTTTTAAACTTAAACTCCTCTGCTTCAACGCCATCTAAAGCTAGATGGTAGATATTTCATAGAAGCATACGTTAGAAATAAGATTAATAATAATATTTGCGCTATAGTACCTATCTATCTATCTGGCCATTCAAGTACACAACAGTAGCCGACATCTTATCTAATACTTTCAGCCAGCTTCCTGCCTTTGCCAGAGCTCTTGCTAAATTTTCTAACGGACTCATTCCAATCTGTCTATGCAAGATAAGTCCAAATGACCGCAGTAGGACGATCCCTTGTAAACGTTAGTGCCCGTACCCGAGACATGTAAATCTGAGATAAAAGCAAAGTTTGCAGCATAAAGATGATAATTCACGGCCACCACTCCGGCGGGGAAGCGCTGTCATTCCATTTTAGGTTCCATTTTTGTGGTAATAAAACAAAAAAAAAGCTTTAGCGGAAAGATGTTTTGGCGCATTACTTTTTATAACTTTATTCAAGCTGTGAAAGCTTTATATGCGCGCGAGTTAAAGCATTTAGATTTGTATTATGAAGATATTTCATTTAGTTTGTTGTTTGTGGAAAAATGCATTGCGTGGAAGGAACTTTGCTACTTGCTGAAGACTTCATCTGTGTAAAAGTAAAAGTTTGCAGTCAAAAATATGCGGAACAAAGTGTATGCCAACGAACAAAGTGTATAGGTACGTTGTTAGGAGAAAATACGTTATGCTACTAACGATAGGACTAATAATCCAATAGATATAGACTTTTGACGTGACAACGTCGTATAATTCGATGGAGCCGGCTGCACGCACAAAAAACATGACGTATGCGGCGTTACCTCGATGACGTCGTTGATCTGAGGCGTCCCACTAAACCAATTACGTTGCAGAAAGTTTATCAGAATTCCAACTCCAATTCTCAACCTTCGATAGCTCAGTTGGTACAGCGGTGGACTGTAGAATCATAGGTCACCGGTTCAAATCCGGTTCGAAAGAGTTCTTTTTGTATTTTCTTTAATGCATGCTATAAAATATGTTGATTTTATTATATAACAAGCAAAGTTTTCCTCTTCATAATATTAGTGTAGATGTAGATATTTAAACCCAAATGTTTAACAGAATCCTTTTTTTTTTTTTTCAAAATAAAATTTTGCCTATGTTACTCGTGGATAATGTGGCTTTCGAATGGCGCAAGAATTTCAAAAACGGTCCAGTAGTTTCTGAGCCTATTCATTACAACCAAACAAACAAACATACAAACAAACAAAGTTTTCCTCTTTTTAATATTAGTGTAGATATAAGTGTAGATTAGTGTAGATGCAGGTATCTAAACCCAAATACTTTACGGAATCGTCTTTTTTTTTCAAATAAAATTTAGCCTATGTTACTCGTTGACAGTAGTTACTGAGCCTATTCATTACAACCAAACAAACAAATAAACAAACAAACAAAGTTTTCCTCTTTATAATATCGTCACCTGTAATATGAATTAATGTAACCGCCAAAATGACGAAAATGAGTTAAGTATACAGTTCGACTGCAAATTTTCTGTTCTATCGATCCCTGTTATTAAAATTCGGCTATCTTGAAAAAAATGTCGATTACGTTAACGAAAATCTGACCATTTTTTTCATTTTATCGTATTTTTTGTAATGTATTGTCAATTTTCTTCGAAATAACTACATTTGGTTAACGTAACGTCAGATCTGTGATTGTTTATTAATGTAATGACCAAAGGTAAAAAAAAACATTAATGTAAGAGACTTCATCCGTTTGGAAATGACTCTTACGTTAATTTTTTTGAGGCACGCTGTACTACTTGACTGTTACGCTAAATTAAAGGACACGGCGCTCAGAAATATGGACTTACGTTATAAAAGTTAAATAGAGGACTTTGAATCTTATTCACTTATCACAAGGTTCAAAATGTTTTTTTTTCTGTCTTAGCAAATTTGTGACGAGATAGTAATATCGACTAGAAGCGGTTTATAAGTAGGTATGAAATGTGTTACTAAGTTACAAATACACCAAAAAGACAAAAAAAAGACTAATAATTACTTAATTAATTTCGTAAACCAGATGACATACAATCACGCTTATTATCCCAAATGGGGTAGGCAGAGCACACGAAACGTGAAATAGACATAACCATGATTATGACTATTTCACGCTTCGCTGCCACTTCTAGCATCGTTTTGGTTTTGAAAACAGATGTAAGAGGTAATATAATAGTGACAGGTCGCTAGCCTGTCGCCTAAAGAATACCTAAACCCATTTCCTTGGTCGCTTCTTACGACATCCACGGAAGAAATGGAGAGGTGCTATTCTTGGCCCGATACAACACGGGTTACCAACCAGAGGAAACTGCAAATAATTTTGCACGTTTTGTTTAGGAATTGCTTCGTCGTCGCATTACCTAGTTTCTTAAGATACTTTGTACTTTTCTCAGCTACTAAAATTGGGCATTCGTTGTGTATAAACTTCTTGCAGAAGATAATTTAGTAGATTTTTCGGGATGACTTCTTTCCTTTTCTCTTTCCCCATTGCAACTTTTGGCTTTCTAATCAACTGTATTTTGAAAGTGTCACCGTCTTCCTAGTGTATTTCACTGGAAATTTGTTTAAATCTGGTTTTTTTAATTATGGAGATCTTAAAATATCTTAGTCTGAAGTTTTCGTTAGAATTGAGTGCTTGTTTACCTATAATCTCCCAGTTAATGAAGACAAATCTTCGTGGTCCAGGGTATGTACATTATAACAACGCGGTGTCTTTCGTGCTGTTAACATGATTGTGGGTCATCGTTGCACTGGGCTCCGCATGAAAAGTTTTCGAACATTACGTCGAATCAAATCTATATGTGGGGACTGATAGTAAATACTTATTTAACTTGCAATACCTCCTTGATTTCGACAAAAATGGGACAAAGTAAAAATCGGTGTAAGTATTAAATTCAAACGAAAACTTCAGACTAAGAGATAATTAAGTATTATTAGGATTGCTACAATTAAAAAGTCAAACTAAAACGAATTTCTAGTGAAATAAACAATGAAACAAGCTAGTGATTCTTTCAAAATACAGTTGAATAAAGAGCCAATAGTTGCAATGGGGAAAGGGATAGGAAATGAGAAAGCGGAGATGTGTCATCTCGAAAAATCTACTGAATTATCCTCTGCAAGAACTTTGTACAAGTATCTTAAGTAATAAAAGTACAAGTATCTTTAGAAACTATGCGACGACGAAGTAATTCCTAAACAAAACGTGCAAAACTATTTGCAGTTTCCTCATGTTTACGAAATTAATTAAGTAATTAAGTCTTTTTTTTTTGCTTTACTGATGATCTCAAATAAAACTTGGTGCATTTGTAACTTAGTAACACATTTCGTACTTATAAACCGGTTAAAAGTCGTCATAACTACCTCGCCAAAAATTTGCTAAGACTAAAAAAAAATCATTTTGAACCTTATAGTATAGTACATAAGATTGAAAGTCCTTTATTAAATTTTTATAACGTAAGTCCACATTTCTGAACGCCGTGTCCTTTACGTTAAACATTCTTAAATTTTTGTGAGATACGTTAAACTGTACTTCATTTTTTAGAGGGAATGTTAATGTAACTCACAATTTTTTTCAAAAAATTAACGTAACCGCCATGCTATTTTCTAAACCATAATAGCAGCACCGACAAGACTTCTATTAGCTAAAAGACCTTACAAATACAAGATAATTGCAGTAAACGTCATTGCAAAAGGATAATTGAATAAAAAGTTACAACAATTTTTCTGATTTGCAAATCAGTTTTTTGCGTCTCCTGATAAATCGTCATTTGGCGGTTACGTTAATTCATATTACAAGTGACGATATTAGTGTAGATAATAAAATTAAATTAAATTAAAAAAAAAAATTGAAAAATGGAACCATTCCATCAGTATTTTCTTATGACGTTGTCACGTTCAACCATCGTCCGTAAGCCGATTTTACAGACAACCGATTTTTTCCTTGTATGAGACGGTCACGATAAAACATCGGGTATAAGTCTACAGATTACGTATCCCCACAATTGAATAGGTAAAATGTGTAACTAATTAGCTCGGTACCATCATATTCACTTTCCACATTTCATCTGTTCAGAAACACAGTCTGTAGAATTAATTTCGTTCCTCTCTAGCCTTTATAAGGAAATGCGAAACGAACAGTTTCGTATTGTTGAAACTTCTCTTTCACTTCTCTTTGACTGACATAAAAGCTAACTAAAGAAAATGAATTGTTAGAAACGTCTACTTGCCTTGCTGTCTGTGCTAACGAAGCGTTTAAAGATGTAGACATTTTAATAATAGTTACATATAAAATACTTGTATTTCTAAACTAGTTTTCCCCGTGGCTTCGCTCGCATTAAGAAGTAATTATTATTAATTTGGTATAGTTTTTGCGACTTTTAAGTTTTTACGTCATAGTCGCTTTCTGCATGCAGAGATTGCAGAGTCTCAGCCCGATCGGTTTAAAATTGACAAAGTTTCATACAAATTTTCATCCCTTGTATCAATACTCCTGAGGTAGAATTAGTCAAAAACTTTTCTTAGCGGATGTCTTCGTCATAACATCTACCTGCATGACAAATTTCAGCCCAATCCGTGCAGTGGCTTGGGCTGTGCGTTGATAGATCACTATGTCAGTCAGTCAGTCAGTCAGTCACTTTTGAGTTACAATTATATTATATTTAGATAGGACAGACAGAGCACGTGAAACGAAACATATGACACTTTTAATATAATTTGTAGGTTGTAAATGAAGTAAAAGGAAAAAGCGACAAATCATCTTTTAAGCAACATTAATGAAGAAATAGAAATAGAATTAGGTAGTTACTTTAAGTATTCATTCACATTGAAAGTAAAAATGTAATAAACTAAGTTAAAAGAGCACTTTACACACTCTTCTGCGACTCGATAACAAACTTATGTAAAACTCGGCACCTCTCTGCAGTGCAGGAGCGTTATATGTATTGTCCGACGTTAAATTTATGCAGTTATTTGACAAACTTCTCACCTGCAAAAGACGTTTGAAACTTGAGACACATAAATTTCGAACTGTGTTCAAGTTGAACTTTAGGACTGTGAAACTTAACAACACAATTTACCAGCGCAACTAAGCATAAAGATCACGTCTGAATTCCCAAATAGGGTAGGCAGAGCTTGAAAAACGGTACATACATTACGCCTATATTTCCAATCGAAAAGTTACATTGTCAAAATCATGAGCACTTCATGGCCACTTCTATCATATTTTTTTAGGTTCAAAGTTCGGAGATATAATAGTGACAGGTTGGTATCCTGTCGGTTAAAATATACCTCAAACTGTTTTCTAATTCACCTCTTACGACATCCATGGAAGAAATGGAGAGGTGTCATAGACGATGCATAGACAAAACCACGACTATTTCACGTTTCATAGCCACTTTCATCATGTTTTGTAGCCTTTAGGTCAGATATATGACATAATGAGGTATAATAATGATAGAAGTTGACATAGGAGGACCTAAAAATGGTCTCAAATGACAAAGTTTAACAGCCCGAGTACTTAATGTAATCATCATCCAATTCGTCATCAAATGTCAAAAATACGTCGAAGTCCAAACACATTTTACCTCGCGCAATTTGTACAATCCGATTCTAAAATCAATCCAACACAGCAACTTACCGATGGTGACACCAGATACCGCATTTCTATTGCATACAAGTAATCTCCCTTTGATGATGCAAATGGAGCGTCGAGGGCGTTCGAGCGGGAAGGGAAACCAATAAAAATGTTACTCGGGGCACTTTAAGGTGCCACCGGCTTTTAGGTGCTACCTGAGAGCGAGGCACAAGCGGTAGCGGGCAGCGACAAGCGTCGCGGTTAGCGGCTAGCAGGGACATGGCGGGAGATAAAATAAAGTTGTATTCATGACTAGGAATTTATCTTCATACATACATGAATGAACTTCACGCCTTATTCCCTACAGGATAGGTAGAGATATCAGAGCGCCATTCGCTCCTATTCAATTCTCTCGCTTCACTCACACTCATCACTCTCATCATACATGCTCGACGGTCTCGGGTACTCTTAATTTGGCCTCTCTTTAGAACTTCTTTAGAGCTTCGCTGATCTGGTCGATATACGTTCTTCGAGGGCGCCCTCGACCGACTTGCCCTAATAGACTTTCCTTGTAAATTTGTTTACACAGCGTCAGGAAATTTTCTATTGTTTATATAATTAAAAAACTAAAAAAACACGCTTTAAAAATGCTCTAAAAAGAGAAAAATAATAATTTTAGTTACGACAACATTTATCCTG
>BHDV01000712.1:78909-102184 GCA_005406045.1 Adoxophyes honmai
AGTTACCGTAATTCAGGGTCCATTGATGAAATAAACAGAAAATGGCAGATTTGCAGATCCGACGATTTTAATAGGGACAGGCGAAATGTTTCATAGCTTTTCAGGTCAATGCGCCCTGTGTTATGGCTACTTTATATGGCTCTGCTAGTCCCGTTGTAGCCAGCGCTCACCTGCATCCGCGATTACTAAGAGTGGACTAAGAGCCATTATACAAAAGACTGGGCAATTCAGATTATATTTTCACATAAAAATTCCGGGTAAAAAACTTCACAGGAGTTTTCAGACGCGTGTACCCGACCACTGGTTAAAATGTTTATGGTAAATTTCCAGCCATTCTGTATATTTCTTAACGAACACAGTTTTTGAATTCCCATTTTTGCCTTTTTAACCGACTTCAAAAAAAGGAGGAGGTTCTCAATTCGACCTATTTTTTTTGTGTGTATGTTACTCGATATCTCGGAGACCCGTAAACCGATTTTCAAATATTTTTTTTAATCCATAGGGTATAACTCGAAATTGGTCCCATTGGCACGAAACCAGGAACTGATGATGAAATCTTGGAGAAATCGAGGGAACTCTTTAAATTTTATATGGAGATGTACGGCGTTTTTGATAATTTGTTGATGAAGTCAAGATTTTACATTCAGTAAACAGAATACTTTCAAAATATTGCTAATTTGAAGTCGGTTTTTTTTTGTTTAAAATTATTGACGTATAATGATACGCATTGTGTATGGATAGGAGTGCTTTAATTATTCGGTTCGCCTCAGTTCAGTTATAGTGTTTACAGGTCATAGTCGCATGACGGATGTCTTAACAAAGTCTTTTATTCGTCAGTTAACAAACGAGTTCGTTCTTTAAATGGAGAGCTAAATTTCACCCGCGGGAAATTAAAAGTCGTTGCCTTATCAAGTCCGGACTATTATTAACTTTGTTTTTGCTTTTATTAAATGAAAGGAATAAATGAAATAGTTAATTAAGCGAGAAGTAAATAAAGAACGTTTGCCTTCAAAGACAGCTCTGGATAGGTAAATGATGTGACTTTTATAATGTAAGACAACACTCAGAATAGAATCTTATAAAAGTCAAGACGGGGTAAAAGTATAGGCGCACAAAGCATAACAAGAGTATTTTTAAGTTTCTAAGAAGTTTTTAATAATTAACACAGTTTTATTTTAAGCAGAGCAACTGATTTTTAACTGTTCAGGGTTAAATTAAAAAAAAGTGTAACATTAAAATAAAATTACCCAATTTCATTATCGTAAATGAAGTCCGATTAGGTTATTATGTTGTTTTTATTCAGAATATTGCACTGTTCATAGTACCTAGTTAGGCAATCTGACAATCAGTTAAATGCGGTCAATCACATTTTTCAACAATTTGTATCACATTAAAAATTATTGCTGCTTGGGTGGACTTTATGACAACAAAGGCCGTGGTAGGATAATAAAATACAAAAATGCCCTTTGAAATTAAAAGCTGCAGAGTTCTATGTAAAAAATGTAGTGAATTAGCCAAGGAAAAATTAAATATAACGTTTTTCTAGAACTGAAACTGTAGCATTATGAAATTAATTGTCCAATGATTAGAATTAACAAAAACACGTGTCAGAACACCAGATAGTTCTCCTATGTCCCCACGTGCCCTATAACGTGCTCTATTAACTGAAGAGTGCATTCAATAGGGCTTGCACCTCGGCAACATCGCTATTTCCACTCTATGATCAAACGCACAAGATCCACATTGAATTAACACGGTTACATCACTAGCGTCAATACGACACGTATTGTTTGCGTGCTGTAGCTACCTATGTTGACGACGTTGTCATGAGTCGTGGAATACTACGGTGCAATGTTTACATTGGATATACTCGTATACTTCCACAGCTTTGTTTACGTTCTGACTGTGGAAATATGAGTTTGTTGTGATAACACCTACGTCCATTTTTGCCTGTTTGACATGAATATCCGGTTCTTGTGAGAGTAATAAATACATTCATATTTATATTACATACATATACATTTATATTACGTTGTCACTTTGAGCATAATTTTAGATATAAACGTAAATATATATTATTATTTGTGGGTTTTTAGGTTTTTATGTTCCATTTGGTGTCAGGCTTAGAATAACACCTTTCTATTTCTTCCGCGAATGTTGTTAGAGGTGACGGAGGATAGGCTAAGGTTTTAGGCAACAGGCTAGCAACCTGTCAGTAACTCTTCTTCGACGTGGGAGTAAATACGTCGAATATATTTGAGAAAACTTTGTCCTCAGAAAATGCGTCAAAGGAATTGTTTTTTGAAACGTAGTTGAGTCAGCTAATAGTTGAAAATTGTGACTATTTTTCATGCAAGATATATCAAACTGTAACTGTTATTTGACTTGACTATACATCAAAGAACAAGGCCCAAGAGAACAGCAATTGGCACAGTTTAAAGGATTCAGAGTTGAACGGACTCGAAACTCGTACAAGTACATAATGTTATGGCCGCACAGTGCAACGTACTTAGCGATAATAGAACTGTTGTCATAACAAACTTTTCTAGGGTTCAAAAATTGTTTTCAAAACAATTGTGCGTATCCGGAACTGTTGTTATGCCACGATATCTTTTACGCAAAGTGGTTTTTAAACAAATACTGATAAAGTTTTATAACCAGATAGGGCCGGTCCAGCAGAAAATTTGCCGTTTCAACAACATGTTTATCAGATTAATTTATTATTGTTAATTAAAAGATGTTACTGATTTAAGGAATTATCTGTGTATTGAGTTACTACGCAATACTGAAACGCAAAACATACGAAATACATTACTATTAAACATACAAGCGTAACACATCTATGTATATAAATGAATGAAATATTCTACGTCGTAGCCATTTTTCGCATATTATTAGATTTAAATTTTGTAAAAAGAGGTATAATAGTCACAAATTGCTAGCCTGTCGCCTAAAACATACTTTAATCTATTTTCTAAGTTTAAATTAGGAATGAAACTTATGCCTATTCTATTCAAATGATTTTATTGCAAAACATCACATCTGATCAAATAACACCCTACAATAAAACAGCACACGAGCTCACTAGCGCATTGTTTCTTCGGAGTAGAATAGTTAGTTTAAGAAAGCAGAATCACTATCCCAGATTATTATATTTGCTTTACACGACTTTATTTGCATGGAAACATGTTACGGATTATTTTTATTGACATTGCAGATTATATAATAGTTTATTGCCTGCGGCAAATGATATCATCCAATTGCCCGGAGTAGCAAGGAAAATCCCGAGTAATACCTGAAAGTGGCCACGCGCTGTTTACATGCCAAACATATAGTAAAAGCGTGGCTGGATTAAAAGCGTGATTTAATTAGTAGTCATAACTGACTAATATTTAAACAAGAATTTCATTTGAAAACTGTCTCAGTATTTGTCAAGGGACAGATACCATTTATGAGAAGACGTAGCAATAACTTTCATGTTTATTTGCTCATAAAGATGAATATAAAGTATCTACACTCCTGAAAATGATACCTAGGGCACTATATCATCTGCGAATCTAATATTTACTCCTCGTTTTAGTGCTCTAGGTTGTATATTTAGTAACTATTAGACTGGCGTGCTTGCTAAAAGCAAAGATCAGTGTCGAGAAGTTTTAAGTAACAAATAAGGTTACTTCAGCTAACGTTAAGTGTTACTAAACTAAAATAAGTTACGACAACAGCCTTTCATATTCAAAGGCTTTGTTCGGAGAAACTTTAAAGTAGGTAGTTCTTTCAAGTAAGTCTCTAAGGCAACTTAAATATGCCAATACGAGCAAAAGATAGTAATTCTAAGCTCGATTTACTTTTAAATTACAGAAAATGAAATTATTATCAATGCATGTACCTACCTACTCCGTATTGCTAAAAAAATTACATAATAATTATAATAAACTGCATCAACACAGTAATAATTGGCAAATAACGAGATAACCTAGTTTGAAGACAAATTATTTAAAATTCCATTTGTGCAGTAAATAAAATAAATTTCAAGTTTACACAATTTTTGGAGCGCAATGCATAATTTTAATGTTCCGGGATAATTTACGTTAATTACGATAATTTTAATGGGTATAACTCTTCCGGTAGTCTGTTTAATGTTTGTCGATTACTTATTAAAATTATTAAGCCGATGTTATGTAGCTTTCTCTAACTCATTATTATTCATCATCATCAGCCTATATACGTCCCACTGCAGGGCACAGGCCTCCTCTCAGTATGAGAGGGCTTGGGCTATAGTTCCCACGCGGGCCCAGTGCGGATTGGGAACTTCACACACAACGTTGAATTACTTCGTCGCTGTGTGTAGGCTTCCTCACGATGTTTTTGCTTCACCGAAAAGCTCGTGATAAATATCAAATTCGATATCGCACATAAATTCCGAAAAATTCAGAGGTGCGAGCCCGGGGTTTGAACCCACGACCCTCTGCTTGAGAGGCCACAGGTCGAACCGCTGGCCTATCACGGCTTGTCATTATATTAATACCAATAAAATAAGAACGTGGAAAACAAGAGTGTATTTAATTTTTGGCAACAAGTAAAGAAGAAAATGTATAAAATGTTTATGAACACAAGGGACACAAGACAGGTATCAGATGGGAATATGAAACAACGCGAAATTTATCTGTTCAACTAGCAAATGCCTACTAAATAGAAAAACATTATCATAATCATTATGTTTACATACAATATTCTTTTGGCAAAATAAATTGCGAGTCATGAACTCACTGCTCACTTGTTTGCGTAATAAGTTATCTCGCCCAGACACGGCCAAGCAAACAAGTCTTTATAATCAAAGTTATCAAGCTGGAGACTTATAAAATCGGAGTTTATCTTCCACCCTATGTATGTTCCGCTAGCGGACACAAGTCTCCTCTCAGCGTGAGAAACTTTATTGTTCCTACATATTATTGACCATTACCCGTGTGGTGCCGGGTTAGAATAGCACCTCCCCCTTTCTTCCCGTGGGTGTTGTAAGAGTCGACTCTGGGAAAGGGTTAGTGTATTGTGGGCGATAGGCTAGCAACCTGTCACCGCAATATCACGTTTAACTATCTGGTTACCCTGAATTTGCTAAACGTGGCACTGGATTTTTGAATTCATGTGCTCTGACTACCCCTCATGGGAATATGGGCGTGAGAATACGTACGTACGTATTATTGACTGTTTGACTCTGTAAAGTACAAATTTTTCAATATTAGAAATTTGTATTGTAAACCCTGTGTGGTGTCGGGTTATAATAACACCTCTCCATTTCATCCGTAGATGTCGTAAGAGGCGACTAAGGGAATAGGTTTAGGTATGCTCTAAGCAACAGGCTAGCAACTTGTCACCTCTTTCATTTTTATCTGTTTTTAAACCTAAAATTTGAACTACGAAGCTTGAAATAGTCACCGTTTTGTCTGTGCCTCGTTTTGTCTGCTCTGCCCATTTAAGGATACACGCGTGATTGTATTTATGGTAATATCGCATTACAAAGAAACATAGACCAAAGATTTTATTATTGAAGTCAAATATAAAATAAACAAATATAAAAAAACATGGTTTATAAACCATTTAAGGGTAGAAACACACTGTCAACAAAACCAAATAGTTTGGTTAGTAGCTTAACTCGATGCAGTGTGCCACGGATACACATGCTAGTGGCGCAGTTGAAATCCTCCTCCTCTGTCAATGATCAAGATTGGACATTAGAGTGCCGTATCTTCAGGAGCCAAAGACGAGTGCCTCTGCACTGCTAAAACTGTTCTGCGAGCCCCGGTTATAGTGATTGGCTGTTTACCCACCTACTTCTTCTCAAGCAGTATTCCTAACCACTTAGGCTCAATTCACACCAGAAGAGCAGCGCAGCGCGGCGTAGCGCAGCGACCCGCTCCGTGGAGAATGCGCGAGGATTCCTGCGACTGCTCGAGAAGCCGCTGGAATGCGTAGGAAGTCGCTGGAATTTACATAATTATTGACATATTGACATTATGTATTGACAGCGGCCGTCGCGACTACTCGAGCATCCTCGGGCATTCCCGCGACAGCTCGCGCAGTCGCACGGCTTTGTTTATGGAATGCGCTGGAATTCCCGCGGATCCGCAGGCATCCGCGCGCATCGTTAGAGTTTCTCATGCGATAATAAGTCTTATTGTAATGAAAATAAAGTTGAAATTCTCATGATACTGAAACTGCGCTCCGCTACGCCGCGCTGCGCTGCTCTTCTGGTGTGAATTGAGCCTTAGCCGATGTTGATGTCGTCTTATCAACGGATTGGTGGTCCACCCTCGTATGTTTCTCCCCACATCTTTCACACAACTGCTCTGTACCACAAGCCATAGTTGTGGCCGATATGACCATCCCATTCCCACTGCAATTCCGTAACCCAATTAACTTCACGCTCGTAAAAACCTGATTCCTTAGTAGCCTCTTATACCATCCATTAAAAAAAATGGAGCGGTGTTATTCTCATCCAGGATCTACAGGTAATCCCATATCAAACACTGCGGCTACTGTGTTCTAATTACTAGAGCTTTGATAGCATCCTCTAATTTAGCTAATGTAGCCAATTTTGGCCTTAAAAGTACAAGCAGAGCGTACACACGTTAGAATCTCGCCCACGTAATTACAGCAGGATGTTGGCTAGCGGTCTGTTTTTGATTAGTCCCCGCTCTACTTTGGCGCACCCAGCTGTCCTTTTTTATGCTCATACAGGGATAGGTGTAATTATTGAGCTAAATTTAAATGCAATTCCGAGTATCTTCGACACAAAATTGCGGCGATGGTAAATTTATCCGTGTCGTTGTGGTATAGGGTTTAGAATAAATAAAAAAAGAAAGAAAACTGTTACTTTAAGATCTCCAAACACTAAAACTATTACAGTAGGTACCTACGTCTTGGTAACACAAGAGAACCAAAAAATGGGCCTTCGCTTAGCATGAGTTGCTGCATAGATAACACCTCTCCATTTCTTTCTTAACCTACCTCTTGACTTAAAACCTAATAAATATGCTAGAAGTAGCTACAGACGAAAAATAGTCATGTATTTGTCTATGTAACTTCTAGATGAGTTCTGGAGTGGAGATAACGGATCAGCAAACGTGGCGTAGGACTTCCTCAGACTCGATAGAGTGATGGTCTTCGCAAGGCGGCTGGCAAGAGCTAAATGAAAGTGGCCTAGGAATAGGAAAGGCCTATGTCCAGCAGTGGACGAGCATAGCCTGATATTGATAATGATAATGATGACTAAACAGATTGTAATTACATACATAAACATCACGCTCCATTCCCTGCGCTTAGGCAGAGACAACAGAGCGCCATTCGCTTATATTCTGGCATACTTCTCTCGCTTCACTCACTTTCAGTCCTCTCGTCATACACGCTCGTCAGTTTCAGGTACGTCTAGTTTGGCCTCTTTTTAGAACATTGCCGATCTAGTCGATATCTTTAAATTGTAATTACAAATATTTCATATCTTTTCAATACCAAATAGAAGCAGAATCCTTAATTAAGAAAATTCCACACGTTCTATGATTGCATTCATTTCAAGAGTCGTGCTTGATAATTGAAATACGCCATTTTGTAGTGTATGTAGAATTTATATTCGAGTGTGTTTCCAATTAGATCAACTAAATTATTCCTTTAACCTGCATTCAATATGAGGCAGAGAGGGATCGACTTTAATTGTAGGACAGTAGGGTTGTTTTGGGAATAACTTGTATGTTTAAGAGAGTGCATTAACAAGCGGTAATGATATATGCTTTGAAGAAACGTGGAATTATTTGCAACAACAAGGATGTTTTATTGAATCTGGACACAATATTATGAATGCTCTAAAGCTCGATAAAAAACTACAGACAAAAACTATTGTTGGGATGGAAAATGTTAACAGAAAACGATCTTGTTTATGAATAAAGTTTATGCCATGCCATTATTATTAGCAAGAAATTGTTATACTACCTGTTGTTCGCAATCTCGTCTGCGTAGATTTGTTTTATCTCAATTTCACGGGATTTACGGGAATATTTCTACGGTATAAAAAGTAGCCTATATTGTGTAAATTCAGTGTGCCAGGTTCCTGTATTCCGAATTTTATCAAAATTATCCCAGCCGATTAGGTGTGAAGAGGTAACAAAAAACACACATACACATTCACAAACTTTCGTGTTTATAATTTATTTAGTCAAAGCACTTGGGTTAAACCCGATTAGTATAAATTTTATTTTATTCTTACAGAGTGGGTTCTAAGAAAAAAAAGTATTTATTTAAAATATAGCATTTTACAAATGTTTGTAATGTAGTAATAATTATATAGCGGCCTTCGCATTAGACACAGGGTCTGTATCGCGACCGAGACTAAGATGTATGCATGATTAATGTATACCTACTATACATTAATTTTTAATGTTCAAAAATTTATCTCCAGGATTTATTGAGCTATTTTGAGATAGATGAGTGCGTTACCAAAGTGTGGTCATTATCGGCGTTACTGATTTTGTTTATTAGGTAGGTACGTGTTATTTTTGGCTGATTACAAACAGATTAAGATAAAACTTCAAACAAATAACAATTTTCTAGCATTTGATAAAGAACGCGGAAATGTCTATAGACCTAATCAGTGATGTCTGTTTTTATGTAGACAAATTGCGTAGTTACTAAGTAAAATAAAAAATAATTCAGACATGTAAATTTCTGACAAATAATGAAATTTGTGTGACAAAATTATGCAATTTAGTGTGATTAAGAATATAATATTCTTAAAATGTGATATTATTATGGATAATTATGACATTAACACTTTTTACTTAAAACAATAATTATTATAGTAATCATTGTCAGTGAAAAAAAAAAACTGGCCAAGTAGCGAGTCAGACACACATTCACACGGAAAATGCCTTTCGACTAACTGTTAAGGTTCAAACGTACAATGTAACACAATCAGCAAAAAAGATTTGCGACGCGACTAAAAATATCTATAACAGTATAGGTATCTACAAACTTTAATTGTATAAACTTTATGTTCGTGTATACACATATTTTTAGCACTTTCGATAGCGTCGATATTCTGTTGCTGACTGTAGACTAGTTTTGCATAGTAAGATTATTAACCCTGGGCCTAATCGGAATAATTGAAACCAATTACTAATGGAAGCTTTGGTCTAAATGGGCCTTATCTCGGTAACTTAGGCAACTATCCATACGAACTGGAACGTTAGGGCTATTAGAGTAATCGACTTACTGGATTGATACCAATTAGGACACAGTCGTATAAAGGAGTTCACGGCAAAACAATAAAATTGATTAGTATTATTATAGATATTGGCGTAGAATACAATCATTTTTCAGATCATCATCTCTAATGAAATTTCTCTTTTTTTGGTCGATTATTTATACAGCAAACACTAAAATGAAGTTTGAACGTTCTGTAATGTGTCCGTAATAAAAAAAAAATGCTGTTTTCGTATCCTACTGCTGGGCAATGGCCTTCCCTATGTCCTCTATTCCTCCCGATCCAGAGCAGTCTGGGTCGATGAGAAACAAGTCCAGGTTGTCCTGTCATCTTCGTCTAGGCCAGCCCTATGGTCGCCATCCATCTCCTGACACCTGTACAATCTGTGCCTGTACTATGGCATGTCTAGCCCACCTCAGTGAAACATTTGGCTCAGGTGGCCCGCATACTTTAATCTTGCCGTATTTGCATCGATACTGACAATGCGCGTATTAAAACGAAGCAACGTGTTCCGGATCCGGTCAATCCTAACACTCCGAATATGCTGCGCTTAGCTATTTGGCAAACTAAAAATGTGTCATCCGCATTTCGACTATTTGTTGCAAGCATACAATTACTATTTGCGTTACTTCATAGTAATTCATAGATACACAAGTAGTGTCAAGATTATAATTTAACTTTTAATAAGCGACTTCTGGCGATAAATAAAAAAAAATCTAATTTTACCTCATGAGCGGCTAGCCGATTATAATGACTAATCTAAATTAATATAAAATGACAAAAGTTTTTTTTTAATTCAATACTTTCTTGTCTAAATAAAATTAATCCATCACAAAAAAAATACTTTAAATCCCATCTTCCAATCCAATACTTAATTTCTAAGTTGAATATCTCTCAGTAAAAAATGAAATCATAATTAACATTTCAAGTGATGTTGCAATCTAAATGCACTTATGTATGGAAATGGTGGGAAAATAGAATTCAATAATTATCAATTCTCAAGTGAGAGATGAGTGCGCCGTACTTTACGTAGTCTAGTGTATTGGATTTTACTTTTGTTGTTCTAGCAAAAAGCGAAACCATTGTATTAATCATCCACTTATACTGAATTGGATAATTATTACTCAGACTTATATTTATATCGGTTGATATAAGGTTGTATTACCTCAGTCTGTTCAGCTGCAATGGTAGACAAAATCATAAGTATTTCACGGTCCATAGCTAATTTTAGCATAATTTTAGATTAAAACATTGATACATACATATTCTCACGCCTGTATTCCCAAGAGGGGTAGGCAGAGCACATGAATTCAAAAATCCAGTGCCACGCTTAGCAATTTCAGGGTAACCAGATGGTTAAACGTGATATTGCAGTGACAGGTTAAATTAGTGACTGGTTTATTATTATTAGTGACTTTACTAAACTTATTTCCTTAGTTGCATCCATAAAATGTTATTCGTATAACTCACAGGATTTTGGTAATCGAGATAAAAATTATTAGTTTTGGTTTATTTTTTAAAGTTTTCCTCCTCGAGTTCTGTCTTTTATCATATTAATATTACTTTACCTTGATTTTGACTTACATTTCGCTGATAATAAAAAATAAGAACAAGGATTTCACTAATGAGGTTTAAATGTAAGATATGGGCTTCTCGTTATGTATGAATGTTACATACATCACGCCTGTATTCCCACATGGGATAGACAGAGCACACAAAACTCTACATAGACAAAACCATGACTATGTTCACCTTTCATAGCAACTTCTAGCATTTTTTTTTAGGTTTTGAGTTGGCAGGTTTAATAGTGACAGTTTGCTAGCCTGTCACCTAAAACATACCTTAACCTATTTACTTAGTGGCCTCTTCCTACATCCACGGAAAAAATGGAGAGGTATTATTTATCTAGGGTTAACATCGCGACCTCACAAGATCTACTGTAGGCCCAACAAGATGTAAACAAACAAAACATTTCATCATCTGACGCACGAGGTCTTAGGCTATCTTTATCATTTGAACTCAGGTACGGCGAATAGACAGACAGATCTATTGTTGAAGCTGTTATTATACTGGCCAGTGTTACATACATACATACATACACAATACGCCTGTATTCCAAAATGAGGAAAGAAGAGCGCACAAAACGTACTTCAGTAAGGTAAACGTTCCTATGCTGGACACTGACCCAATACTTGGCACTTGCAATCTTATGTCATAGAAAGACAGGTGACAGATGGCTGCCATGTATTGGGCGTTGAGGCGTCGAGCATTGGTACTTTTACCTTACCTCTTAATACAAATCAGATTTGTTTACCAGTTTGACAGTATAGTTGTTATACAAAACATTAAAACAGCACGAGAATCCCATATCTCAGATTTAAACCTCATTAGTGTAAACGCGAGGGGATCCGTTATTTCACTATAATAATTATAAGTGAGTCTCGCGGTAGTTTTATGTTTCAAATAGCGCACAAAACGTTCCAAATTGCTATTTCACATTTTATAGCATCTAGATAATACATACATATTCTCACGCCTGTATTCCCAAGAGGGGTAGGCAGAGCACATGAATTCAAAAACCGAGTGCCACGTTTAGCAATTTCAGGGTAACCAGATGATTAAACGTGATATTGCAGTGACAAGTTGCTACCCCATCGCCCACAATACACTAACCCTTTCCCAGAGTCGACTCTTACGACACCCACGGGAAGAAAGGGGGAGGTGCTATTCTAACCCGGCACCACACAGGGAACCCGTATGTATGTATGTATTAAAACAGTAATTTTAATGTAATACCTACGTCACGCCACGTATAACAGTGTCTGCTTGCCTGTTTTCTGGTTGTTGTCCTGCCTTACGGGATCTACGGAGGAAATGGAGAGGAGCTATCCTAAACCCGACTCCACACGGTAAAGCTGGCACCGCTTTCGTAATTTACAATTAGGCATGATGTATGTCTACGTGTATGTGTGTATTTTCATTTTCTAACTGTACATACATACGTACATATTATGTACAATCACGCCTGTGTTCCCAAAAGCGGTAGGCAGAGCACACAAAACGGGACATAGACAAAATCATAATTATGACTATTATCACGCTTAGCAGCCACTTCTAGCGTGGTTTTAGGTCTACAAAGATGGAAGAGGTAGAATAGTGACAGGTTGCTAGCCTGTCACTTAAAGCATACCTACTTAAACCTAGTCGCCTCTTACGACATCCACGGAACAAATGGAGAGGTGTTTTCTATCGTGACACCACACGGCATCTAACTGTACTTGTTGTTGACGTCAAATGGCAATGATTGACTGCTACCTATTAATAGATTGCTAATCATGCCTCAAATTGATGCTAAGTGGGTATTCCACACTCGAGCTCTCGAGTGGGGAAACATCGGCATTTCCTCGTACTCGATTTTCCTTTTTTCTCTCACCTGTGGAAACTGTGTTATAAAATAATCTTTGCAATTTTATTACGTGTTTGCTTTTTCTAGGAATACCAATCACACATCACGTCTGTATTAAAAAATGGGGTAGGCAGAGCAATTGCATTGTTACATAGACATAACCATGACTATTTCACGCTTCGTGGCCACTTGTAGCATATTTTTTTTAGGTTTTTAGTTGGCAGTTTGCCAGCCTGTTGCCTAAAATATTATGTTATCCTGTTTCCTTAGTCGCCTCCCATGACATCCACGAACGAAATGGAGATGTGTAACTTTAAATCCGACATCACACGGTAAATTCTAGGAATATAATTTAAATAACAATACTGTGCCCCCTTTAGTGTTGGATTTAGAATAATAATTTTAATTTTCTTCCGTGGATGTCGTGAGAGGCAGCTATAGAAATAGGTTTAGATATGCTTTAGGCGACAGTCACTATTACACTTCTTTCATCTAACTTGGAATCTAAAAATTATGCGAAAAGTGGCCACGAAACGCGAAACCCTCTTGATTTTGACTATTTAAAGTTCCGTGTCGCCTGTTTACCCCATTTAGGAATACAGTAGTGATATCTATAGGTATACATGTAAGTTTTTTTTAGTGTGGAATTACACATGTCTCTATTTCTTCCGTGAATGTTGTATGAAATGACTAAAGAAAATACAACCTGTCATTATTATATCTATGTCATCGATGTTCCAACCTAAAAATATTCTAAATGTGGGTTTGAACTATGTAACGTTTGGTGAGCTCTGCCAGTCCCATTGGGAAAACAGGCGTGTTTTATGTATGTTTTTGTGTAAATAGAGTTATGATGCGTATAATACAGCCACTTGTTTATGAAGCATTTGAAGTACGAATTGTTGACAACGGATGTTGGCAATGTGTAAATTATTATCGCAATCAAAAGTTCCATAGATAAATCGTGGTTCTAGAATCTTCTTTTGTTTCACAATAATAAAAACATTTGGCAACGATAACGGTTTCTAAGACGGTGCGAAACGTTCTAAAACGATCATGAAATAACGTCCTGACAAATGAACGTAAACAAACATAAGATCTAGCCAAATATTATACGAGCTCTAAATTTACTATCATTGTTTGCAGTAGAAGAATACACGAGCAAATATTAACCCATGTTACTAAGTGAACGTGAAATTTTTGAAAAACATTGTTCAAATAAGTCACTTCGAGACGGTTTTTATGAGTTAATTGGTCTGAAACTGTGCCTTGGCTTAACGCGCATATTATCTTGTTAAACATTGTTTGCATAACTCAGATTGGCTTAGATGTGTATAGCAAACAACTGAGCATCAATCACATGAATACCTAAAGAGACGGCTTGAAGACAATTGTTATTTTATTTTATTTTTTAATAAATAGAAAAATGAGGCTCTCTTTAAATTAAGATACAAGAGTTATCTAAATTTACCTTCAATTAATATTTCACTTACCTAAAGAGTATTGTTGAGTAATTGTTCTTAGAACCATAATAAGCTTATTGGGCAATTTCAATCACTTACTTGTAATTAAAATGTATTTTTGATCTTTATTAATTGTGTTGCCAATATTTTACCCACAAATTGATTCAATTAAGGTAAAAATACATACAGGAACATCACGCCTATAATTCTAAATAGGCAGAGCACCCGAAACGTTACATAGTCAAATATATGTCAATTTTACATTTTATGACCCCTTCTAGCATATTTTTTCAGGTTTTAAGTTAAGAGACATTAGCGATAGGTTGCTTGCATGTCGCTTAAAATATATCCTATCCTACTACTTCTGTCGCCTCTTACGTCAGAAATGGAGATGTAAAATAAATCGACA
The DNA here is from genome assembly GCA_005406045.1 of Adoxophyes honmai. NCBI lineage: Eukaryota > Metazoa > Arthropoda > Insecta > Lepidoptera > Tortricidae > Adoxophyes > Adoxophyes honmai. The sequence continues at coordinate 93,438 of BHDV01000712.1, forward strand.
CCTCCTACGCAGAAGGTTGTAACGTTAAATTTGTAACTTTTCAATAGAGCGATTTTAAAATACTTTTGTGTGTTTTGCAAGTTATATGACACTTATTGATTACATTTTTGGTTCAATCTAGGCGCAGTAGTTTAAGTAACAGGAAATGAATACATTTATTGCAATATAAATTATTATTTCGTTAATATTTAACAAAATTTAAAGTTACGACTTTATTCTTTTTGTCTAAGGGTCGTATAAGTATGTTACGACTGTTTACGTTTGAATAAGGTCATATGAATGGGTTGTATATGGTCGTAAGTACGAAGCAAAAAGTCGTAACTACCATTTCTACACATGCATAGAGTCGTAACTTCACAGTTACGACAATTTGCACGGGGTACGAATGTTCGTGGCGTATACCTTTGCCAAGATACGACGTCGTAAGTCTGCTGTCATAAGTCGGACCGCGGCCTTATAGAACGGCGCAAATCGTCGAATGTTGTAGTGCGACGGTTTGCGTGGGACAATTCAAAAGATACGACTTTTAGCGACTAGAAAACTCAGTAAATAACAAACATATTTACATTTTTGTTTCTGGATGTTGTAGTTTGGATTAAAATAAATACAATGAGCCAAAAATCTAGTTTTTGGCAAAAACAGCGTTACGACCATTTGCGTCGGAGGTGTCGAAATGCTTAATAAGTTTTTGTTACTTTATTATAGCTTTCTACTGAATTTCTGGCAATCAATAATTTTAGATGTATGTTTTCTCAGTGTAATTATTTTGTAAGCTAATCATCTCTACCATAAGTTTTAGCTTTACTATTCCTTTTGATCAATAGTATTAGTTTACATACGCACATAAATCACGCCTATATTTCCAAATCGGTTAGGCAAAGTACAGTCAGCGTCTGATACATGGTTACACTTTGGTACTTTGTCACTGTGATCGCAGTGACAATTTCATGCGAGAGTTCAAATATGAGGTTAATTAGAAAAGGTACTAAAGTGTATACATGTATCAGACGCTGACTGTACATGAAATGACAAAAAACCATGACTACTTCACGATTTGGTAGCCCTTTTCCGGTTTGTAAGTTAAGATATACAATAGTGACAGGTTGCTAGCATGTCGCTTACAATATTACCTGTTTCCTTAATCGCCTCTTACGAAATTATATGGAAGAAAACGAAGACACCACGCGTCTTAATATTAGTTTAAAACAAGGAAATGTTCTTCAATAATCCAGCGCCAAAACGTCTAAGCCATAATGTTTGTAATGGACGCCATAAACCACAACAGTTCCATACAATTCCTTGTGCAAATAAAATTTTCCTGCCAACACAATAAGCTTCACGGAATTAAACCATAAAAACAAGTACAATGTTTGGTTGTTTGAACAAATATCACGCAGCCACTAACGGCGGGGCACGCTACACCTACATGATTTTTTATCTTCTCCAGATACAGCAAATAAACTGTTTTATAACCTTTTTGTGAAATATACGTGTTTCTTACTAATTTGATCATGACCGATTATAAATATTTATTGACTCTGTAGTTTTCCAGTATTAAATTTATTCTTACCACAAGTTGACCAGGAGCGTTTTAATACAATGCAAATTAATATTTATGCGTACGCGTTAAAGTCGCTATTGTCTGTTTTAATATAAAAAATAATGTTTGTATTAAGAAACGCAACAAAGAATAAAATTTGCCTTATTAGAATAGTTAATCATCAATCTTAAAGGTCTGTGATTAATCGAAAAGTTATTATAAAACTAGCCGTTGTTCGCGACTCCGTCGGCGTAGAAATGGTTTGTCGCGTTATCATGGGATCTATCTATTTTTCCGGTATAAAAGGTAGCATGTGTTAATCCAGGGTGTAAAATTTCTGCATACCAATTTTCATCTACAATAGTCCAGCCGTTTGGGCGTGGGATTTGTACTCGCAAACTATCGCATTTCTAATATTAGTGTAATGTGGTGTGCATAAACAGCAGTCAATGAACCAATCGACAGACGACAGAACTTTGGTCCATTCTCATACGACCCACTTGACTGTCCATGTGACTAGTATGCAAATAACTTCTGCATTAAAGGGCACGCGCGCAATAGTGCAAAGTTTGCGCATAGCCACGCACATAAACAATGATTACGTCACACAAAGCCGTGTTGTGGTCCTTTATCAGTCATACTTTATCGCACGTGCCAGCCAGTATATAAGCAGGACGACCGCGTCCCGGCATCATTCCACCGAGCGCTGTCAACTCGCCACAGTTCCCAGTAAAATTTATTCCGACATTCCGATTTGAACGGCGTGAAATCGCGTTCGGATTCCAATTTTCCGTTCGATTTTCGTAATTCGGAATTTATATTTCCGTTTGAAATTCAAAAATGGATAAGAGGCAATTGATCGGAACCGCGACCCGCTACATTGCTGGCAGGCACGCCGTGCAGACGGTCTATTGGAGGAAATCGGCGGACGAAGGCAAGGGGCTTCTGAAGACCACAAAGACCACGTTCTTTGGGAAGAACGAAGGCCCTAACAAAGTCGACAGCGCGGAGATGTTCGCCAGAGTACGCGACCGGTACATGTAATTAGCCGTCGTTACTTCACCCAAACTGTGATATTTTAAATTAAGTTATTTGTTGTGCTATTTGGTCTTTGAGTCACTTAAAAATGAGTGTAGTGAGCTTCTTTAGTAATTTGAAGAGTGCAAGCGTAGTTGTTTGAAAATGTTTGTATTATCGTTAATGTGCAGGTCACAAATGTAAGATATTAATCATAGGTAGGCGATTATTGCCTATCCCAAATAAATGACAGTTTTATAATTATGTAAACTTATTCCCACCTGAAACCCTGAAAGCTGTATCACGATATTATTATAGGAGTGATATTACCTACAACGCTCTATTTATTGGAAATGTTTGGAATTATAATTTGACAATATCCCGGTGGTAATTATGCCAGCCAAGCCAAAGTTCTCTAGGGAATATGTAATTAACGAAAGGCCAAAGTTGAACATCTATGTATAAGGTACATACATTGACACACCACACAACTTACAAGAGTTCTACTTCTCGCAAAGTTAACAAAATATTATCGTAAAATATAAAACGGAACGGACTCAGTTTTATTAAAAAATTGTGATGAAAATTGCCCTAATTCTTCGTAAAATTGGCCATTAGGCCGTTACCTCCGAGTCAATTAAAATTATATTGCCCGGTAGTCCACTTTATTCTTTAGTTGCCAGTAATAAGGTCAGGGTTAATAATGGTAAAATGATAATATATTCACAAAACCGCAACACTGTGACTATACATTTCTGTGAATAGGTAGGGTAGGTACAACTTATTTTACTTAATAAAATAAAACAAAGTACACAATAATCTCATTAAATAACACCGAATATGAAAAATACAAATTCACCTGTCATCTAAGGAAAACAAAATCTGAACATACTTTGAATAATTGTTAGATACTTAGTGTCATTTATGCAGTAACATTCCTCTTTAATTCATTTTCTGTAGACTGTCACTTAAGAATAAAATTTTGTAACAAAAGTAAAAAAGTCCGATAAAATGCGTAAGTAAAATTGTTCCAATACTTACCACAATATTACTCTGTCACAGGAATAAAAATATGAATAGTTTTTTTTTAATCTATAACTCTAATCTAACTACGAATAATGGTGTATCTAATAACCTAATAAAGTCTATCAACAGGCCCAAAGCAATTTAAATTGCGAAATACTCTGTTACGATACCATTCCGATAGCCGCAGGTATTTGCTGTCCAATAATGAGCAAGTTATGAAGGGCTTCGGCAACTTAGTTTGATTGTTTCGCGCTTTGTGTTTGGGTAGTCGACGGTGCCATGGTAATTGAATTACCTAGTCGAAGTTTAGTTTCGATTTGTTGGAATCATGGCGTGTCGTGAGTTCAAAACCTGGTTCACACCTCTGAGTTTGATATGTAAAACGTCTTTTGAAATTTAACACAAAATGACAATGAGACTCATCGTGTCGCCGCATACGGGCCACCGGTTGCAGTCACAAACGCCACCATGAGGAGCTAGACGTAGGTATAAAAGTAAAAGAACCAGCTGAAAAGTAGATCGAGCATCAACGATTGTAGCGTGTGGCGGTCACGAGCGTCAAACGTGTGCGGCATGTTCACATAATGTATGAAAACTACAGGAAATATGCTGGTGGCGATATTTGTGGTTGTGGCCGGCGGCCCCTGTGCCTTTCCAATAGTAGACGATCCCGCCATACAACGACCTTCACCGAGCTGGTTAGTGGATCAATCACATTTTTTACGTAATTTAATATATCAAAGAATGTAGTGCATATGGGTTGCCCAGCAAATTTCAGTCCAGGATAAAAAAAACTATATTTTACCAGTTTGGTTAATGGATAAATTTTATACCAATCGAAAGTATGCAGCTCGTGGTAGGTATATGCAAAAGTTAGGTTGCCTATTTTTTTCCTGTAGCTGTAGCAGATCGGTTCAAATTACTAGTATCGATTTACCTGTTCATACCTGGCAACCAAGGATTGTGACAGGAAAAAATAGGCAACCTCACTTTTTCATATACTATGGGCTGCGTACTATCGATTGCTATAAAATTTATCCATTAACCAAACAGGTGAAATATAGTTTTTTTTTTATCCTGGACTAAAATTTGCTAGGCAACCCATATGCAATATATTCTTTGATATATTAAATTACATAAAAAATGTGTTTGATCCATTAACCAGCTCGGTGAAGGTCGTTGTATGGCGGGATCTTAGGCTATAAAAGTAAAAGAACCAGCTAAAAAGTAGAAGAATCGAGCAGCAACGATTGTAGCGTGTGGCAGTCACGGGCGTCGAACATGTGCAGGAAGTTCATAATAATGTATGAAAAGTACTGGAAATTATGCTGGTGGCGACATTTGTGGTTGAGGCCGGCGGCCCGTGTACCTTTCGAATTCGTGACCTATTATCGGCAGCAACGAGCCACGGTTGCGGATAGACGCGCACTGCGCGCCGCCGCTCTTTCCCCGCGACTGCTAGACACAACTGACAGCGGTTTGCAAATACCCACGTTTTCGCCACCACTACTGGCTCGAAACATGTCAAGTTAATCTTGAAATCAAAATGTGAGTGTTTCCGTTTTATATCACTACAAATAACCGTCTCCCGTGTTTTTTTTTTGTGCGAAAGTTTTCGGGCAATTCCTACATAACATTATGTATGTAGGTCCAGTCCAAATAGGAAATTTCGATACACAAATCGTAAAATACTTACTCTGAGCTGATGTTTTTTGCCTAGTTTTTACATATTTATACTCTTAGTTAGGTGTACTATTATCTATTCTGTGGTTAGGTACCTGGTCTTGGGATAAAATAACACTTCTTCATTTCTTCCGTGGATGTCGTTAGAGGCGACTAAGGAAATAGGTTTAGGTATGCTCTAGGCGGCAGGCCAGCAACCTGTCACTATTGTACCTCTTTTATCTGTTCATTACTCCAAATGTTTTATGTAAAAGCGTACCCTTGATATAAAAGGTAACATTGATCAAATTACTCATCAGATCCATTTGAACTGTATGCGCCAGTTTCGTAAGATATTCAATATGGATTGACAGGCTTGCTTGAGCGAACATGCTGCCTCATACCCCTGATGTCAGTACGGCTGACAAATTGCATAGATTTGATGTAAAAAGTGTTTTCTAATCTTAGAAAAAGTGTCAAGAATTATGAAGACGTGTAACGACTCTAGCGCCATCCATCGTCCAGTAGTAGAACTTCTTCCACAAACATCATCAACAACTATCAAAGTGATCTACATTGCGCTAGCAAAGTTTCGGAGATCGGTTGCTTAAAGACAGCTTCCAACTTTTTCTCAGTGGACTTCGGTTCCCAGGCGTAAGATCTGCCTGGAGAGAGATCTCTCTATTGGAGTTTTTCCTACAGACGTGTTGAAGAATAGAATGAACCATTACGACCTATTTAAATCTGAGATTTTTTTAAATCGATTTTCTACTTTATTGTCTAATGACGATGTTCATGTTAAACGTAAATATTAGGTAATGTCTACCATTAAACACACTCATGGCAAAGGAAAACTTTGGACAGTTTGTGATTTAAGACTTTAAAAACTTAATAAGTTTTCATATAAATTTCGAAGATTATTGCAACTTGACAAAAAACTTTTGAACTGGTTCCAAAATATTGCCGTTGAATTAAATCCAATGTTACGGCAAAGCGAATTTTTGTAACGAAACTTCTAACTGTTTGACCTGTATTGCGTGGTGAGGCAGCCAACATCCGACTCGTTTTTAGGGTTCCGTACCCAAAGGGTAAAAACGGGACCCTAGTACCTAGGTACTAAGACTTCGTTGTCCGTCTCACATTCATCACTCTCGTCATACACGCTCGACGGTTTTGGGTACTCCTAATTTGAGCTTTATTTAGTACATCGCCGATCTACGAGGGCTCCCTCGACCGAATTGCCCTAACACACTTCCCATGTAAATTTGCTTACATATCCTTGATTCATCCATTCTATCCACGTGCCCAAACAAACGCAGCATACCTTTCTCTACCCTTGTTATAATACTCTCTTTCAGACCACACTTCTCTCTAATCACGCTATTACGCACCCTATCAGTAAGTTTTATACCACTCATGCTTTTTTTTAATGTCATAAACCGGAATTTAACTTTCATGTAGGTAAATGTTACGGTCAATGGTACGGTACCCTATACATATGCACGAGTCCGACTCGCAATTGGCCGGTTTTATGGTTCATAATAAAACCGCTCATTTTAAACACGAAACTACAGTGAGACTCACTTATCTGGTATCTTGAAAAATACGGACAGCTTCTCGTCTTAAATCGAGTTTAACTCGACAAGTTTCGGGCTAATAGATAAGCTTCGATTTTCAAAAGCAACACCGGAAAATATTGTGCGGAATCGCGAATAGGAAGAAACAATAATGCCATAAGTTTCGAATAATCCGTCATATTAGGCAATGTTGTCTATCTACATCCAACAATATCGACACCTCCAACGCAAATAGTCGTAACGCGATTTTTGGCAAAAACGAGATTTTTTGCTCATTGTACTACAATTTTAATCCAAACTACAACTTCCAGAAACAATAATGTAAATATTTTTGTTATTTACTGAGTTTTACAGTCGCTAAAAGTCGTATCATTCGACGATTTGCGCCGTTCTATTGGGCGCGGTCCGACTTATGACAGCAGACTTACGATTTCGTATCTTGGCAATGGTAGGTATACGCTACGAACATCCTGCTTAAACAAATGAAAACAAATAGTTGTGTTTTAAGTTGTTTTAATAACAGGTTCTAATAGTTACTATAAACAAAATGAGAAGATGATATTATCAGCTGCGACCAACCTCATGATTTCGGGAGCAGACTATTAGAAAAATAATGGTCTAATCTAAGGAACATCCATTATTATAATTCGCTAGGTAATAGCCCACAACCTGCCACGATTAATGACCTTCTGAGGTTGAAGCCTTAGTTTGGCGGTTCATTTGGCGCCCTAATGGTAATGTAGGCAATAAGGACGTCGTCTACATTTATCACGGCACTAGATACCGTGCATACAGGTTTTGGAGGCGTTTCATCATTGCCATGAATTATCTGACACGCTGCCTTAGACTTACTTATGCTTTCTTTTTTTTCAGAGATTTGCGTAATGGATCAATTTATTTATTTAGTTGCTGACATGATACGGTATTTTTTTTAGTTCAAATGCAGATTCACGTAACGTAAATTCAACTAAATGTGACTAAATAATATTAGAATTAGTAATATTGAACATTAAACTACCGTGAGACTCACTCATGTTGAAAATTTAACGGATAACTCGTGTTCATTAAATCGAGTTTAGCTCGACATGTTTCGGACTAGTTCGTAGCCCTTCATCTGATCTTGAATCTGAGTCGCGCGAAGAGAGCGGAGGCGCGCAGTTCGCGCTTGGGTGCAGCAGCCACCGCGGCTCCTAGATGAAGCGCTACGAACTAGTCCGAAACATGTCGAGCTAAACTCGATTTAATGAACGTGAGTTATCCGTTAAATTTTCAACATTAGAATTAATAATTTTCCCCGCTTTTTTGCAACCGATCTTCAAAACTTTGCTAGCGCCTTGTAGAATTACCATTTGACAATTTTATTGATTATGTAAGTGACGTTTGTAGTAGATGTTCGGTTATTCGACGATAGGTGGCGCTGGGTGTGGCTACAAATGTAAACATTAGTTTCATTGTGGTAAAATCTTATTTTTCCCTCTGCATTAATTTGAGGCTGGTGATTAAATAAGGGGTTTCTTTATAGTACCATCGCGAACCGGGACTGTTGAGTCACTTTCCTATGTTTGTAACTTGGTCGTGTAATACTAATCCAATAGCTAACATCTAGTCGGTCTCATCGGTCATTGATTACACGTCTAAATTGCGAACAGTCGCAAGTGGCTCAACAATCCCGGTTCGTGACTGTACATCTGCAGCATCTTGCAGAAATTTTCCCGGACGTTATAGTTGATGTGACGCAAGAATAGAAGCGAATGGCGCTCTTTTGTCTCTGCCTACCTGCAAGAAATGGGTCGTGACGTTTATGTACGAGTATGTCTGAGTTCTAAGGAGATGTTTATAGCGAGTCTCTATCGTTTGCCCGAAAGTCATATGCAATAATTTCACATGCCCGAATTTCATTTGCCATAATTTTATTTTCCATAACG
>BHDV01000712.1:105100-116180 GCA_005406045.1 Adoxophyes honmai
TATGGAAAATGAAGATTATGGCCCGTGACTATTATGGCAAATGAAATTAGTACATATGAATTTATGGGAAATGAGGGACTCCCGTTTATAGCAAATCTGCAGCTTGCAGGATTTTTCCCGGAAGTATTCGTAGGTCATTAAACTTAGTACAAGTTCCGCTGGCAGTGCAGTGCGGTAAATTATGCCTGCAGCCGTCGGCGCGTCAGCGTGACACCAAGCTTTGCATACGTGGGAAAGAGCTGGAGTCCGCAACACCACGATTTGAATAGCTCTCTTGGCGTATCTTTGAGGGATTGTACCAACCATTATCTTCCTATCAACATGATGTAATTTAATTAGTAACATATACAAATTTTTAGATACTTTTAGAAAAAAAAATAAGCAGATAGTTTGAAGACGCTTATTATGTTGATTCAACTTGATTACCAAAAAATCATTTCAGGACAGAAGTTCATGTGCTTGAACAAAAAAAAGTTAATTCACAGTAAGTGTTAGAGTAATCGGTGAACATGAATCTCCTCCAGTCTGTAACTCGGTATAACACACATCAAATTTAATATTTAAATACATTGACCACCTGAAACATATATTAAATCTATCAGAAAATCCAAATTAAAACAGTAAACTAGGTATGTAAGCATCGTCAAATTAAGAGCATCTTTTTTTCATTGTTTTAACCAGTCTCATTCTCATGTCATGCCGGGTGATGTTGGAAACATACCGCTCCCTTGTAAACGTGGTAGTGACACTCGTCGTCCTGTTCTCGCCAAGATTACACACAAACGCTTTGTGATAGACAGACGGTTTCTGGAATTTAATATGAGATGCAAATTTAATATGCCATTGTACCTCTACGTTTTCTGTCAGTCTGTTTAGACTCGGGATTAAATCTTGCAGTCTGACATACAATATAACTTCACGTTCGTGCAGAACTATTTGAACTACATTGGGTAGGTATTTCATTTATGCATATTATAAGATAAACTGGGCTAAATAGTCATCATAATTTAATGACTTAGTCACTTCGATATTTCCCGTCATTTTTTTTGGTGCCGTGTTGTATCGGTTCTAGAAAAACGCCTCGATATTGTTTCCATGGATTTCGTAAGAGGCGACTTAGAAAATATGTTAAGGTATATTTTAACAACAGGCTAGCAACCTCTCACTATTATACTTGTATCTCTCTTAAACTTAAAAATAGGGCAGGCAGAGCATACAAAACGTAATATGAAAGCCATGATCATGACTATTTCACGCTTCACAGCCACATCTGGCATACCTAATTTTAGGTTTGAAAACAGATGGAAGAGGTACTTATACTAGTGACTAAAACATACATACCTTAATCTATTTCCTTAGTCGACATTTATGGAAGAAATAGAGAGGTTTTAGTCTAAACCCGACACCACACAAAAATAACGTAAAATTTACGTTAAAATGAGCTTAATATTAATAGTCAGGCGCATCTCTAGTTAGCTCAAGCCGGATCCGACACTTCCGGATCGGGATACATTCTGGATGTTCGAGTTAGGTCCCGTACCCACCCATGTGATTAATATTAGAGGCCTTTTTCAAATTCTAAGGGTATTCCGTTTAAGGGCGGATAAATCTCACTTACATAAGACCTGTATAAATCAGTGGAAGGTTTAGCTACCGAAATGTTTATGTAGTTATCTCAGCATAAAGCTACATCGATTTCAATTAGGACTACGAATGATATCGTTAATTGAATCGTGTACACTTTATGTGAGTTCTGTTGTTGGCTTCTTTTTTTCTCATAAGTATACGTTATACTAACTATGGTCTATTCAGGATAGGTAACATTAGTTTTTAACGATTAAATTCTCACACATTTATAAGCATACCGCATCATCGCAAATAGGAAAACGGTTTATTTTGGGAACATTATAATTATAAGTAATAAGTGTAACTGCAATAATGGTTTCCAGTTTTACCTGTAGAGTTCTGAGAATAATTCAAATTTTGTCTGTTAAAAGTCTAATGTTATCCTGAATGGACCATAATATCATTGGACAATTTACAATGCCAGTGCTATGGGTATTAGACAACGGATAAACTAATTTAGTCACATAGATAAACATCCAAGACTCGAAAGCAAACATTTGTATTCATAATACGAACATTTGAACCGACCGGGAATCAAACCCAAGACCTTAAAATTCACAGTCAGGTTCTCTAACCACTGGACTATCCGGCTGTCACTGTGTGAAACTCCTCACGTTCCAAACACCAGTTCTATTGAACTTAATGCTGATAACATAGTTTGTCATTTAATGCGCTTTTATTTTCTTTCACCTCGTTTGTTTGTAGTCAAATCTTGCAAGTTAAATGTTAACACATTACAGTTTCTAATTGAGCTGAAACTTTGTACACTTGTATAAATCGAAGTAAGGGTTAGTGTGTTGTGGGCGATGGGCTAGCAACCTGACACTGCAATATCACGTTTAACCATCTGGTTACTCTGAAATTGCTAAACGTGGCACTGGATTTTTGAATTCATGAGTTCTGCCTACCCCTCTTGGGAATACAGGCGTGAGAATATGTATGTATGTAGGTATGTATAAATCAAATGACTATAAATGAAAATAAATTGCTATGTCCACACCAGTGCGCTTTCGCGTTCACCTTGCGTCTTTCTCTGACGCATGCCCGTGCAACCACCAACCACAGCGCATGCCGACAGCGCGTCTTAATTGAGGACAGATCTAGTTTCAGCGCATGCGCTATGTTTGCACGGGCATGCGTCAGAGGAAGACGCAAGGTGAACGTGAAAGCGCACTGGTGTGGACATAGCTATTTAGATTCCAAACGTACATGCGGCTATCAGAAGTAAACACAACAAAATCCGAGGTTGTTGTGATTAAAATTGCAGTTAACAGCACAAGTTTGTTTAAGTCGATACTTTTATCACTTAGCCAATTCGAGCGTCCGGATTAACCGGGTTTATGGCGGCGCTTACGTTTACCAATTAAATTATTAATTGATAAAGTTTATATCTCGTCCATGCTAATGATGCATATTAGCAGTAAGTAGGCGGATAATGATTTACGCATTTTGATTTTTGAGTATTTGCAGCTGTTATACTTGTAACGTGATATATCGTTTTATCAATGTTTCTATAGTTACGTAATGGGGTTATAGGTGCTAGCCTTTTGCCTTTGGCTTCATCTGCGTACAAAACCATGATGGTATTGATTAAAGAAGAAATTTAAATTTTATTGGACTTTAGATTTTGCCGTGTGGTGTCGGATTTCGAATAAACCTCTCCATTTCCTCCGTGGATGTCGTAAGAGGCGACGAAGGAATTAGGTTGAGGTATAGTTTAGGCGGCAGGCTAGCAACCCGTCACTATTATACCTACGAACTCAAAACCTACAAAAAAGTATATACTAGAAGTGGCCAGAAAACGTGAAATAGTCATGGTTTTGTCCATGTAGCATTTCGTGCGCTCTGCCTACCCCATTAGGAGGGAATACAGGCGTGATGTATGTATGTATGCAGATATGCACCATTGCTTCGAGTGTTAGACATGTATGCAATATTGAGTTAAAAATCGAACCGCTCTTTACTTTTTTTATGTATTTTTCCAGTGTTTTGACTATTAAGTCTCGTTGCGTAATGTGTTTACATTAATTAGTTTAGTACATAGCCAAATGCACGATAACACAGTTCAAACATGTTGTTACTATCAATTTAGGTGCACTGGTGTTATTTCCCTTAAGTGATAAATTTTCCATGTGATATAACAGCATTTTTTAAAGTTTAAGTCGTTAGTTAGCTTACAGAATAACACCACAAACCTTTTAAATCGAGTTTAGCTCGACATGTTTCGGGCTAACTCGTTGCCCATCATCTAGGAGCCGCGGCAGCTGCTGCCAAACGCGCACTGCGCCAACGTTCTTTTCGTGCAGCTGCTTGTGTTCGACGAAACTAATACCGACCTACCTTCGTTACTCAACGAGTAAAAGCGCAAAATATTCCAATACTTTTTAAAACAACATTTCTTTTTTTTTTGTTCGTATTACGAGAGAAAGGTTATTTTCACTTCTAGCCCAGAACATTTCCTTACTTTGACTCTGAGAACGGAAATATTTATCTTTCAACGTGTATGCTCCATTTAACTAAATAATGATATGCCAATAGCATGAGTGAGTTTGCTTTTAATAATATTTATACCTACATTTAGTTCGAATCGATATTATTAGCCTAATTAAGTAAATATTTGAATCTAGAAATAGTTATCTAGTGACCTACTAGCAAATATACCAACAGAATGAATAGTGCATACACTTATAACGTAATTTCTAGTATAATAAACAGTAGTAATAAATAGTAAGCCGTGGTAGCTCAGCGGTTTGACGGTTTGGTCGTGGGTTCAAACCTCAGGCTCGAATTCTATAATAGAAATTTTTGTACGACATCTAATTTCATGTTTATCACGAGCTATTCGGTGAAAGAAAACATTTAAAACAATTCTACAAACAGTGACGAAGAAATCCATTACCGAGTCTAAAGTTCCCAATCCAAACTCGACCTGTGGTGGGAACTATACCCCAAGCCCTCTCATACTGAGAGGAGGCCTGTGCCCAACTATTTATTTAAACAGTAACATATTAATACATGGTCAGTGAATAATGAACATACGACATAAGTAAATTCCTCTGCAGGAGCGCTGCATACGATGCAATTTAGAACAGGGGATAGGACGGCTAAGCGCGGATCGGTTTGCATTACAAGCTTACATTTACTGAGCGTGGATGCAATACGGATCAAGTTACAGAAGGTCCGACGAACAGGAGATAGTCGCATGCTTTGTCTTTGAGAAATTCAAAAGAAATGGCTTTGCTTTGTGTGAACGACAGTCGTCTGTTGACCAATACACTAGGAACAGCGTAAAAAAATCCGTGTAAGTTTTACAGCGGTGCTAGTGGTCACTTGAGAAAGTAAATATTTATCTGTTCAACGGTAAATTAGGTAAGTTAAAAGTACCAATGCTCGACGCCTCAACGCCCAGTAGATGGCACCCGTCTGTCACCTGTCGAACAATAACATAAGGTTGCAAGTGCCAAGTATTGGGTCAGTGTCGCGGACAGGTACGTTTACCTTACCTGTCTATTGAATATTGAAGCTATCGGCTAACGTTGTCTAGCTTTTATGTCACGTGGTCGTCACAAATATAACGGATATTATTATCATCGATAAATTGAATCGAAAACTATTCGGATTTATTTGTTGACTGTAGTAACATAAGTTCAGTTTACGATCGCAACTTAAAAAGATGAGTCTTATAAAATTAGGTACTGCAATAGGTGCGTGTAGGGGAGGTCCACTCCGCAGTAAAACAATGGTCTGCCGGTTAGGCCTCGTGAAAAGTCTGCGGCAAGCCGATAACGGTAGAAAAAGACAACAATATTTTTTTCCCCTCAACATGTTCGGGAGTGGACTTTCTGTGTGTAGTACTATTATCTATTTCGTGGTATATGTCACCGGAAAATAACACATTCCGTAAGTTTATAAATTCGTATACTTTCGTAAGATTCCAAACAACAGACAAATTGTATTATTTTACGGCCGCGTTTTCGTAAAATAATCAATTTACGTTCGGTTAGGTTAGGTTAGATTATGTTAGTTTAGATCAGATTAGGTTTAGTTATGTTAGATTAGGTTAGGTTAGGTTAGATTAGATAAAATTTTGCAAAATGTTGGCGTAAAAACATTTTTTGTCTCCCGTTTGGAATCTTACGAAAGTTTATAAACTTCCTAGGAAATTTATAAACTTCCTAGGAAATTTATAAACTTACGGAATGAGTTATTTTCCGGTGATATATACACGTAAAAGTTCTGCCGTCTGAATAGAATAGGTAAGCATACGATTAAAAGTTCAATAAAATACAATTGTAGTCCTTCTGTAGTAATATAGCGAATGTAGCCACCGCACGTTTAAATGATTCTGGCATTCGATAGTTTGATGGCGGTAAACTCACAGCGAGTAATTAAATCAATACGGAAAACAGACTAATTTTGCATCGACTGCATGATTTCAATCTCCACCGCACGGAGAACCGCAGACGACATGTTGCCCATAACACAACTGGTATCAATGCAATTCTATGAAGTACTAACACGTCATGTCAACGTTACTCCGTTTCATACAACACTAGACATCCGTACCAATATATAAATGTGAAAGTGTGTTTGTTTGTTTGTTTGTCCGTCTTTCACGGCTAAACGGAGCGATGGATTGACGTGATTTTTTAGGTAGAGATAGTTTAGGGCACGGAGAGTGACATAGGCTACTTTTTATCCCGGAAAAAATTGATGTTCCCGAGGGAAAACAAAAATATAGTTTGCCTGATAGATCGATATCGATCGATGATAGATCGATATCAATCGATAACCGATCGATAGATGACAGATCGATGGCGCTGTGTGTCGTTTGAAACGAGAAGTTTTCTTATAGTTGGGCTTTATACCGCAATATAACCGAGTTCCACGCGGGCGGAGCCGCGGGCGGAAAGCTAGTATTATATAACGGCCAAATCCTCACACATTTTAAAGTATCCCGTGTGGTGCCGGGTTAGAATAGCACCTCTCCCTTGCTTCCCATGGGTGTCGTAAGAGTCGACTCTGGGAAAGGGTTAGTGTATTGTGGTCGATGGGCTAGCAACCTGTCACTACAATCTCACGTTTAACTATCTGGTTACCCTGAAATTGCTAAAAGTGGCACTGAATTTTTGAATTCATGTGCTCTGCCTACCCCTCTTGGGAATACAGGCGTGAGAATGAATGTATATGTATGTATACATAGATATAAGCTGACCGTTTAACCTGGCTCATTACACTCAATTTAAGCTGTTTATTGTTGTTTTTGAACTCATGATCACCAATTAAAACCAACGTGTATAACCTTAATTATAACTTATAAAGCTACGTAACTTATTTTAGTAACACGTTAATAAAGTTGAAACTAAAACACAAAAGCCTAGCTTCTAAAAGCCAGGTTCACACTCTCGCTTTGTTCATTTAGGTGTTCACGGACGGCTGAGCCCACCGTCCAACAGTAGCAAAAGCAAACTCGAGCAATACACCTGTCCCATTTTAACCGTTCTAAAACGAAAGAGACTAACAGAGCAAGCGAAGTGAAACTGAAAACGCGCTAGGCAACTCTGCCCAGGCACAAACTTTTTTCATCTCACGCCTGCTCGCATCAAGGCGAACTATCTGATATTATTTACATTCCACGGGTAAACAAGGGCAGATTGAAAAAGTTCCAAAATAACACGAAAAGTCCGCTACTCCCAAAAATCCATCTAAATTTTTAACATAGAATCACTGGCTTAATTTGCAATGAAAATTTGACGCTCGCTTACAAAGTTGATACACCTCACTTTGGAGTCGCTTGAAGTTGTATCGTGAGTATTGGATTATTTTTTAATCTAGTGCTTGCCCCGAGGAACTCATTATCTTTAGAATGAGTTATGAAATTGGATAGGTATTAACCGACCGCGCTTTATAAGTAATTTATTTATTGAAAGAATAAACCTAAGAAACTTCACTAACGCGGGTGCTTAATAAATAAAAAAAAAAAATACTTTAGATACTGTTCTGTAGAATTTGCTTGGATTATATTAAAAGCACTTACCTACAGCCCAAAATCACCAGTAAACTTACAACTGCAAACGAATTAATCCGTTTCAAATGTCATTCTAAAAATAGATATTATGGAACCAAATTGACCCATTCTTTTGAACAATCTTTTCGGGGAAAGTTTCGAGAAACAAAGGAAACAAAGTAAGACGCTGAACGAAAAATAAAACGATAACTCAAATTAACCTTCGTAAAAGGTTGAATCGCTTACGTTACCCAAAATAAAGGAGTCGAGACGCGTCACACTGACGTCACAGGCGCGGCATGACGCTTGCTGCCTATTGGTGCGTTATAAATATGTAAATTGACGAACGATATAATTGAGAAATGGAGAATTCAATGAATTCTGACAACCCGTAATGAAACATTGCTTTGAAAAACACTAGTCAGAATTTCGTCAGGTCGTTTTTAAAGTGGAAAATTGTTTCCAAGTTAATAAATTATGCAAAACGAGCTCCGAAATCAACATCGCGGAAACGGCCCTGTTCCGAAGTTAGATTTAATTTAACAGTTATTTGGATTTAAGTAGACGTACACTCTTTGTACGTTGCTTAGCTTAGACGGTCCAGGATAGGAATTTTACTATTACCTACCTCGAAAGAACACTGACGTACCTACTCAATCTTTTTGAAATGTTAATTTTGTACCTGTGGTTATTAAAACCTTAAACTATTATTTGATCCCGTGTGGTGCCGGGTTAGAATAGCACCTCCCCCTTTCTTCCCGTGGGTGCCGTAAGAGTCGGCTCTGGGAAAGGGTTAGTGTATTGTGGGCGATGGTCTAGCAACCTGTCACTGCAGTATCACGTTTGATCATCTGGTTGCTCTGAAATCGCTAAACGTGGCACTGGATTTTTTAATTCATGTGCTCTGCCTACCCCTCTCGGGAATACAGGCGTGAGGATTCGCATTTCAGTAAATATTTTACAACATCATTATTTCGCCAAATTTTCTGTAATAACATACACATTCTTAAATAATCTAGCTATACAATCTCCGTTGGATCGTCTGTCTAATTGTGCTATTTTTACAAAACACCTCTAGCATCCTGAAAATTTCTGGACTTAATACGAACCATCTAAGCTGCATAAGGCCGCGTTCCCACTCACGACAGTCAACATCACACAAAACTAATTAAAAAGTATACATAAGTACTTAAAGTTGCGTTCAAGCTGAGAACTCATGATTCAAGATCCCTGTCGTCTGTCGTGGCGTGGCATTAAACAAGAATAAGAAGGCACGACACGTGTTCACATTCAAGTTTTGAGTACTTACTATGAGTTTTCAGTGACCGTTTTCGCAAGCGATGATGTAAAGAATTTGTATGGAGAATTTCATAGCGCCACTAGCAGTCATTTGCGGAATTACAACTAAATAGTAGTATGAGTCTAATGGAATAGTAGTATGAGTCTATACCAAATGTAAATGCTAAAAAAAACAATGATCCAGCCTATGTAACGTCCCACTGCTGGCTGTTCTCAGTACCTATGTGAAGATTTGAGCTGTAGTTCTCACGCGGGGCCGGTGCGGATTTAAAATTTCACACATCGTTTCTTACTTTGACATTAATGGCTTCGTCGCTGTGTGCGGGTTTCGACACGATATTTTCTCGTAATTAGCTCGTGGTATATCAACATTGATTTGGACATAAATTAATGAATGAATAATAAATTTTGAAAAGATTAGAGGTGTATTAGATTTGAACCAACGTCCTTTTGCATGAGAGGCCATAGGTTTAACAGCGAGGCTTTTAAATGTTAGCGACAAAAATGTTGTAACCTTTTCATTATTTTATCGTGGGACATAAGTATCATCACCACGAGTTCGCGCTTAGATTTTACAAACATACATACAATACATATTCTCACGCCTGTATTCCCAAGAGGGGTAGGCAGAGCACATGAATTCAAAAATCCAGTGCCACGTTTAGCAATTTCAGCAGGGTAACTAGATGGTTAAACGTGATATTGCAGTGACAGGTTGCTAGCCCATCGCCCACAATACACTAACCCCTTTCCTTAGATTTTTATGGAGAATACTACTTCCACTAATGACCGCTAGCAGCAGAATTATCATTATCCATACAAATCGATTGTTCTGTCACGATAAAGTATAGTCGCTGCGAACTCATGGTAGGGGTACGATACTACGAGTCATAAATATGATAGATGCCACCGACAAGTTGAATCGAAAACTATTCGCGCAATTTGTTGTTTTTTACACATACATCACGCCTATATTTCCTAATGGACTTGACATAGCAAATGAGACGTTTCATACTCAAAACTATTTCACGCTCGGTATTTAGTGTCTATAGTATCCGTAATATTAGGTTGAAACATAGATCAAATGAGTACAATTATAGTGACAGGTTGCTAGCCTGTCGCTTAACACGTTCACAGACACAGAACCATCTCGATTTTCTCGTGATACGGCACAGAAATTCCCCATACAAAATTGTATGACGTCTGGGGACGGAATGTCAAATTGCTCAATTTTGCTCAGCTCCTGCTGTGGCACACGGCAACTAAATGGCGGAATATGTATGCGAATCGTCCGTTCACAGACGTAGTGCCACAACACGAGGTCTGTAAATTTGTGGCTGATAGAGGTAACTTGTGTGCACCAGTTTGAGTGCTTGCTGTGGCACTGGCGGGTTTGTGTTACATCCAAAAACGGCACAGAGTCCTAAACTCCATATAAATACTATGACAAATATTCGGCTGTGGACGACTCGCCACTTTTAATGAAATTAAATTCCCGTCTACAGACGTAACGCCATAATTATTACGAGGGTTTTAGTTTACGTCTCTCGACGAACTGTCCGTGAACGTGTTAAAACATACTTAAAACCTGTTTCCTTCGTTGCTTCTTACGACATCCACTCAAGAAATGGAGAGGTGTAATTCTAAACCCGTCACCACACGGGAAATTATGTTAAGTAAATTTATTCTTAAAGATTTTCAAAGCACACTTATTCACTGTCGACTATAGCAAGGTAAATGCGACTTACGATGGCAGCTCATGGTAATGTTGCCTCCGTGTGCACGTAGCTTTAGACGTTGCCAGTCGGGTAAAGGTGTGCTGATTAAATTTGCCTTCATCTACCCTAATGCCTTTGTAATTGCAATTTGGCTTACTCTGCTTGGCAATAATACATTTAGCTAATTTGAGTTAACAGAAAACAAAGCAATATCCGCGAAATTAAATTTTAATCTTTTATTTAAGAGGGTGGGGGCTCTTTTGTCTAAGTCAAACTTAATGCGAAAAGTGTCTACAGAAATAACGTTATTTTGCTCTGCCTACTCCATTTGGGAACACAGGTGTGATTGTATTTTTAACCGACTTCAAAAAAGGAGGTATTCAATTCGGCTGTATTTTTTTTTTTTTTTTTTTTTTTTTTTTTTTTTTTT
>BHDV01000712.1:119339-129991 GCA_005406045.1 Adoxophyes honmai
CAAATTAAGACATAAACAGCGAAAATAAAATCATAAAAATAATAATATTTTGTGTGTCCGCTTAGTAAATTGAACAGGCCTTATGCCTACTAAGCCACAGATATAACGTAATTAGGACACACACATACAGAAATGCAGAAAAATCAGAGACCAACATCAGTTATAAATTCAGTTTTAACTTGGATATTAGCAACAGACTGAGACGCGACTTTTTTACGTTATAATATTTTGTCACTTTTCTACTATTGTGATTTACTAATTAAATAGCTGTCACTGAAAAAGCTTCCTCATATTGTGGTTAGAAGTAACAGGTACAGGTAAAGAAATAAAATCGCTATTAAAAGCATAAAGGTATCCTCTAATAAAACAGCCCAGGTCAGGTACAACATTGTGGAAGGAAGACAGATGGCCAGCGCGCAATGTTTCTAAACAAATATACAATAGGTATTTGACAAAGAAGAATCGCTAGCTAGGGAATCAATGGCGGGCCAACAAAGGCCCCGGTTTCTTACAGATTTTTATAAATAACTCACTAACAACGTTGGAATATTAAATCATGGAAGTGAGAATATCTCGCGTGTCTTAAGCTTAGCTACACATTTTCATACATACATCCTGTATGAAAGCCCGAATGTGGTAGACAGAGCACAGTTTCGTAGCCGCTTTTAGCATCACTTTAGACTGAAACACTGACGAAAGAGGTATAATAGTGGCAGATTGCTAGTCTGTTGCTTAAAGCATACCTTAACTCATTTTCTAAGTCGCCTCTAACGACATCCTTTGAATAAATGGAGACTCAACACACAATGCACATCTTAAATTTTAAACAAAAAGCTACTCCATTATCTATTCAGATTTTTAGACCTCTTGGGACCTAATTGACTGAGCATTCTGAGTAACCTTAGTTATTTCTTTATACCTCAGGAAAATCCGTTGTCTGAACTGGAATTAACCTGGTAAATTTTAGACAAAGGAAAACGTCAAGTAATTCGAGTCCCTCAGCGCCATTTTTATATCATACTGAACTGTCTTTGACTGCGTCATGCGACGCGTGTGTGAGTGAGGTACGACTAAAGCCAAGGATACACTAGGGGACAAATGTCTCGCGACATTGTGTCGGCGACATGTCAAACGAAGTCGGCCGAGTTTGCCTGACATATCTTATTCTGGCGACATCGCGCGACTTATATCCGCGTCCCACGACATGTGTCTCGCAACATGTCGAGCGATGTCCGGCAACGTCGCGCTACTTCGCCCGACGTTGCTGGGGACACGTGTCGCGGGACATTTGTCCCCTAGTGTATCCTTGGCTTTAACATAGAACTGTTTCGGTACTTCACATTGAACTGGGAACTGTTCCGCTGCGAATAAGGTGATTTGAATCGAGAGCTGGAACTTTTGTTTCCAGCCCGCTGGATTCTGTAGACAAGAAAGGCAATAAAGATTATATGTATAGGTACTACACATCTGTTATTTTCTGATTTGGCGGCAAATTGTTCAGTTCAGTTTCTGGAATAAGGACTTGGGTTTTACTTTGATGTAGTGTGGCACGTGTTGCTTGACATAATCGATGAGTTATTGAAAATTTACTTACCTAACTAAATTTGTCTTAACTGTGCCTTCGTTACTCATAGGTTTTTATAAATATTTTATTTATTTAGCAATGGATATTTTCACCTATCATCTAGCTTTTGTGAGCATTGAAGTGACGAAGATGGACCGGTCTGGCTGCCCACAGAGGGGTGCTCATTCAAACACTAATGTATTATAGCAAAAGTTGGATGGCAAACGAAGCATAAAAATAGAATAAATGTAGTAGAAATGAAAGTGTTACGAAATATGATGACGGCCGGATAGCCCAGCGGTTAGAGAACCTGACTGTGAAGCTTGAGGTCCCGGGTTCGATCCCCGGTCGGGGCAGATGTTTGTATGATGAATACGAATGTTTGCTTTCGAGTCTTGGATGTTTATCTATATATAAGTATGTTTATCCGTTGTCTGGTACCCATAACACAGGCATTAAATTGCCTACTTTGGGACTAGGTGATTGGTGTAAGAATTGTCCAGTGATATTTATTTATTTATTTATTTATTTATGATAGGAGTATCACTGAAAAATACAATAAGAAATAGTTTCATAAAGCATCAAGCCGGTGAGAATGTGGATATAGTGATAAGGATAGAAAAATGTTTGCTTATTTGGTTTGGTCAAATACATAAAGTAGATGAAAGAAGATTCACTAAACAGATTTATTATGGGTAGTGTGGATGGGTGTTTTAGGAAGGGACAATCAAGAAGTTTTAGAAAAGTTTAGATTTAGCGTATGAAAATATTAAATAGTAGACATTATAAAATTACAAATTTATTACGAAAAAAACAAAATAGGACTGTTCTTTGAGGAAGCCGGAAACGAAACGTGAAATAGGTTTTGTCTATGTAGCGTTTTATGTGCTCTGCCTACTCCAATTGGAAGTACAGGCGGTATGTGTACACATAGTCCATGCCGTTTCCTACAGCGTCGAGCACTCGGTCGTTCACCTTACATTTCGGAAGTCATCGTGCAATTCATACACCAAATATTTGCTAAACGTATACTTTACTACAAGACAACTGTCGCTAATACGCGGCAGTCACGAAAGGCGAATTAAATTAACCAATTTATTAAACAGCGAGCTATTTGTTACTGATGCTTATCGTTCCTGTACATTGAAGGCAAATGAATTGGAACACATTTTGTACCTACGTAGCCAACGTGATAAAGATAAGGGTCGTTGACTCCGCGGAACCGTGTCCTGATAAGATGAAAGGATACGGCGATAGGGGTTTTGTGAATTGGCAACATTGGAAATATAGTTTTTGAAAAATTGCCCGATTGCAGCACAGTTTGGACTTATTTGACGTGGCTTAGCGGTCAGCGGCTTATTTATTAGTATAAGGTTACATTTAGTGTTGATTTGTTTTTTGTTAAGTGAAAAACTTGGCGATTAATTTTTATTTAGGTTTTGTTGTATTTGTTATTTATTGTTAAAAGGTTGCCTAACATAAGACGTTTTTTGACAGTAAGAGTATGTTATTATTTAGGTGTTTTGTTTATTCGAAGTTCATAGTAAATTAAAATTGTGGGTAAGAGTCACATTCAAATTATAATCTCGTTTGGTTGTTGCGTGTGCTTTGCCTACTCTATTTTAGAATAGATGCATGATGTATGTGTGTATGTAGGAATTAACAAACTCTACTCCTTTGCCCTTCAAAATGTATCCGGGTCTCTGTAACACAGCAACAAATTGCCACTTCGTTACGCGGCATGGCAGATCTGATTTAATTACCATAACGACTTGAAATTTATCGAATAAGCTTCTGTGCCGAATATAGAAACAAAATTAGACTAAAACCGTATTTATTTTTAAGTAACAGACCCAGCGAATTTTGTTTCGCCTAAGAACCTTCATACGCATCCTTTTATTTTTGTACTTTTCTGTGAAATTTGCACAGGATGTGCAAGATATTGTGTATCTATTGTTGTTTTGTCCACACTGAAATGTAGTAAGGCAAAAGTACACATTTTCCAAAAAAGGATATTGTCCATAAGGCCATAAAAGGGCTCGTCGATATTTTTAGATGCCGATAACAGCTTTGGGAGGACACCTAGTCCCTCTTCCCCGTGCCTCCTCTATCTTAAACCTATTACTGTGTGTTCTAGCACGATACATGTTGGAAAATTTAGTACTTAAAAAAAACACAGACTTACGCTTTCACTTATTTTTCCTCAGTCTGCCTTAAATCCATGACTTTCTGTTATTTCCCAAGTGCAGCTAAAGACTCGTATTCATCTCTATGCCTCGTGAATTTTCGGAATGTTAGAACAACGATAATATCTCAGAAAAATCTATAGACGTTGTATAAAAAACAATGTACCGTTGGATTCAGCTTAAAATGTCTTATTTAGTCATGTGTCAATGAATGTTTTTCCATTTATACTAAGTTTGCTAGCATTGATCAAATATCAAATGACCAATTAAAAAAATACAATTAATGCCAGGAGCCGGTGGGCTGCTAATTACAGGCGTGCCAGGAAACCGTCGAATGCCACTCGATTGCTTAAATGTACTGTGGTGTCATTTTCTAACACACAATACACGGAGATGTCGTTTAGGTAGACTAGAAAATTTGATAGCACGACGTTCTGCTCGTTGACGGGTTTAGTGTGTACTTTGGAGACTAATACCACTGTTCCAAGTATTTGCAACTCAAAGCACACAATCTCCCTACGTCATTGTCAATGTAGCTGAACTAGACTCTAGTTGATGTAAAGCAGATTGCTTTTAAATCAAGTGAGATGTCTCTATATTGTGTCGTAACATCTGAGCAAGATAAAACATTTTGTTAACCTTAAACCTTTCAAAGTTTCAGCATTTTGAGATCCTTGTTTATCATGTATGGTGATAATTTTTGTGTAAAGCATCTCTCAAAAAGAACTTGATAAGATTTTCATTCATTATACACATAGTGAAATTCCACGGATACACTCACGGATATGTTTTGGGCCATATAAAAAAAAGTTGGGTTGATAATCGTGACGTTGGAAAATGAAATTCATATTTATGATAATTCGGCCAAACGTTGGTTAAGAAATGAAATTCGGCAACAAAATTTCCGGGAATTCAATCGAGAACCACCACATGGGAACTTCTAAACTTAAAAACACAAAAAAAACTAGAAATGGCCATAAACGTGATATGGTAATTATTTTGTCTATATAGCGTTTCGCGCGCTCGACGTACCCCATTTGGAAAAACGTACATACACATACATACATATTGTCACGCCTGTATTCCCAAGAGGGGTAGGCAGAGCACGTGAATTCAAAAATCCAGTGCCACGTTTAGCAATTTCAGGGTTACCAGATGGTTAAACTTGATATTGCAGTGACAGGTTGCTAGCCTATCGCCCACAATACACTAGAACCCTTTCCCAGAGTCGACTCTTACGACACCCACGGGAAGAAAGGGGGAGGTGCTATTCTAACCCGGCACTACACGGGAATTCTAACCCGGAACCACACGGGAAAAACGGGTGTGTTCTATTTATAAATCAACATGGTAACATCCGTCTCATTATTTCAATTAATTGAATTTTCTCCGCGAGTGTGTTAAGCAAGCTCTTCGGATATCGAGCGTTCTATCAAATAAACGTTAGGATTTTCTTGTCGGCACCCTTTTCAGGTCGTGTAAGTGTCGCCTTTCCCCTCGTTGCCCTCCTAATGCGGGTCCTCTGATGTCTCTATGGATATTCAAATTGCATTTCTACCTACACACAGGTAGGTGTTAGGGCCGTAGAGCATCAAGCACAACGGAGCTGTCATGAGCAGGGAGCGACTGTGTGAGAAATGACATACTGTTACAGTTGTAAGATTTTTTTTTGTTACTTTTGTATGGTGATGGTTTGGACTTAAAAATAAACATTTTTCTTTCTTTCTAAATGTCAACTAACTTAGCAACTACAACACAGTGCAATGACGCCTATATTCCCTAATGAGGTAGACAAGAGCATTCGAAATGTTACATAGTCAAAACAACTTCTCAATTTAGACTATATCACGTTTCTTACACTTCTAGCAAAATTTTAGGTTTAAAAATAGATGGAAGAGGTACCTAAAAAAATGCGCATGTGTGGTGCCGGGTTAGAAAAGCACCTCAAAAGATGTCGTAAGAGTCGACTCTGGAAAAGGGTTAGTGCATTATGGGCGATGGGCTAGCAACCTGTCACTGCAATATCACGTTTAATCATCTAGTTACCCTGAAATTACTAAACGTTGCACTGGAATTTTTAATTCACGTGCTCTGCCTACCCCTTTTGGAAATACAGGCGTGAGAATATGTATGTATGCTAAAAAAATTGGCTAGAAGTGGCCACGAAACGTGAAATAGTCACGGTTTTGTCTATGTCTTGTTTTGTATGCTCTGCCTACCCCATGTGATAATACAGGCGTGATATATGTACCTATGTACATATTTTAAATACGTAAAAAAATACTTAGATATAAAAGTGTGATATGTATGTGGTATCTCCGGTTGGTTAAATGGTCAACGGGGTACACAAATTGGAAATGCGTCGTCGATTCGCCTTTTGTTTTCCTAAGTGAATTCGAGAATTAGTTTCGTATTGCGTAATTTGGGCTATTGATGGAGTTACGACCTCTAAAGGAGTGATCAAATTGCTGTATGCTACTTCAGTATAATACCACGGCTTTGACACATTCGTAGAATAATTAACTATCGTATAAACTAATTCAATATGCATCCTTTTATTATGGATAAGATTTCCATTGCTTGTAATTTCTATTATGCCAAATTCAAATGAACTATTTTGTAGGTAATGTTTCAAGCCACTTTAAGATTGAGTAATATTATATTAATTTACTAGATAAACATCACCCCTGTAACCCAAACCGTTAGGTACATAATATGATAGTCAAAGCCTTGACTATTATTCGTTCCGTAGCCACTTCGGGAAGAATTTTTAATTTTAATAAAAATGAAAGAAGTATTGTGTTTGTGACAGGTTGCTAGCTCGTTGCCTAAACCATACCAGACCTGTACCTGTTTCCTTAGCCTCGCCTCTTACGACATCGTCGGATGATGTGGAGAAGTGTGATTTCAAACCCGACAGACACCACACGGTTTTTTTCTATTTGTCAATGATTTAAAACCCTCTGCCGTAATGAGGATATCGTACGAGGTGACTAAGGACAAAGGTTAAAGTATATTGTTGGCTACAGGCTAGCAACCTGCCAACTACCACTACCTAGCTGGGCTAGGAACCTCTGAACTTAAAACTAAAAAAATATGCGAGCAGCGGCTACGAAACGTGAAATACTCATGGTTTGTCTACGCAGACTTTCGTGCTCTGCCTACCCCATTTTAGAAAACAGGCGTGATGATGTATGTGTGAATAAAACGGTTTTTTATAATAAACTCGTTCAAATTAACATCACTTAATCCAAAGTTCCTTTAAGTCTGAACATTTTCAGCTATCTCACGGCCGGACTAAGTTTAGTTTGATCTTATTTTGCTCGTTTCAGGATCACTAAAGTGCAGTCTGAATAGAAGCGAAATTCTGTCGTAAGTTTGTATCTCATTTACATCATTTAGTTAGACAATTTCGTATGACTTGTTATTCTATGTAACACGATCTCATTACACAGGGAGAGATCAACAAATTATATTAGTACCGTTGTGAACAATGTAGTGAAATTTAACTCAACTGTAAAGAGGCACTTATAGAGGTAGAGTATAATAGAGACAGGCTGCTAGCCTTGTTGCCTAAAGCATACCACAACTTATCTCCTTTGTCGCCTCGTAACATATCCACGATCCAGATGTGATACTCTAATCCGACACCACTCAGATACGTGATTTATGACATGTTTTTTGTGCTATTAATTTTCAATAACTAATAAAACTTCACACAAGTTAAATGAGACAAAACGTACGTCTCTAAACTTTCCACGTATAGCGCCACTATCAAACACTACAACTTTAATGCCCAAACCCAAAGAAACTAACAAAGTCGCCGACGCAAAAACAAAAGTTTCCCCCACTAACTCACTGTTTGCGCTATTTTCATGAGTGAAATTTCAAAGTGAGAAAAGTCGTTAGAACGTGTGCGATGCGCGTTTGTTCTCGAAATGTGTTCCCGTTGTACAGTCTGCAACAAAAGTACTAGCACAGTCAAATGTTAAAAATATGACATGATCCCTAAAGACAATAGATTAGCTTCATAATCGTATATTGTGTTATTTCTATTATCACTCGTAACGCCTATGGATATCGTTAGAGGTGACAAAGGTATATTTTAGGCAAAAGACTAACAACCTGTTACTATTACACCTCGTATAGTCGGATGTATATTTTTTTAAATACGCTAGAAGTTTAGTGTCTATGCCTATGAATCGCGAACTACTTCATTGTTTTTGTTTCATGTGCTGCTCTGCTTAACCCATTTCTGTTTTTTTTGGGTTTTTTGAACATTTTGCTAATATATTTCACTATCATTAGCCTCTCTTGTCGATGGTCTTAATAATTATGTTTTCTTTATGTCTCTCAAAGGTTGACTGTATGGGATCCCTTAAGAGATATTTCCGCATTTGTATTTCACTATCTTGTTTGTTTTATTTTGTTATATTATTTGACAAACAAAATATTTACTTGCTTACTTACAATAAGAGTGTAAGTACGTATACATAATCTTAGATGTGTTTTGTATTTAAGGTGTCTATCTCTTTGCTGCTGGCTGTACTCCAGCAGGCCGCGTGATTAGTTTCCGAATAGTTCCATTCCCTTTTTGTATCATCCCACGTTATAAATAAACTAGGGCGCGCCCGATTCCTCGGATCCGACCTTAGTTTTTCTCTCGGTATGGTAATGCCGAAAGCCTATTTGCTTTTCTCGGGATTCTTTTGTTCACCGGTTTTATACAATTATGGTTTTATCTATACCTTTTTGGATACAGCTTTGGAATACCTTAAAGGCGGATCCTCGCTATGACGCACGCTATGGTCGTCTAAAATAACACCGTTCTGTTTCTTTCATGGATGTCCTAATTAAGAGGTACCTAACTAAGGATATTATAGGTGTGCTTCAGGCGACAGGGTAGCAACCTGTCACTAAGTATTATATTATCTCAGTCATCAATGTTTCTTCCTAAAATTGCTAAAATGGCTCTGAAACGTGAAAAAGTCGTGATTTCGCCTACCCCATTTGGGAATACAGGCTGCATGTAATGTATAGAAAAACGTTGGTCAGTTAGTACGGAACGTTAGTGGGGATTTACTTTAAAATCCTTACACTATTAAGTTTGTCTTCCGCGATCCGGGTAAGGACAGTTAATTTGACGTTCACCGAGATTAACCAGAGGTCTAGCTAATCTCAGTGAACGTCAATGATTAATTACGGATTAGTTAGATGAGTAAATCCACATTAATGCAGGCTATCATTTAAGAATGGTTCCACTCAAGAAAAGGTGGGCCTTGAAATATCTGAGTTATAAAATTAACTTAAGGTAAACGTCCCTGTGTTCGACACTGACCCAATACATGGCATTTACAACCTTATGTCATAGTCAGACAGGTGACAGATGGGTGTCATCTACTGGGCGTTAAGGCGTTGAGCATTGGTACATTTACCTTACCCATTTGTTAATCCCTATGTCACTGCTCTGTTCTACTCAAAAGTGTGCAGGCAGATAATTATGCCGTTAGAGGTAAATTCGCCTTTGCACTTAATATTTTTTATTTGCAACCTATCTAAGTTTTTGTTTGCACAATAGATAGTTTTTTGCCTTACCGTATTTTAGTTAATTTAGTTAACATTCTTAACATTAAATCATCCAGTTAAATCAACCCTTAAATGGTTAATAGCGTTATTATTTGTGTTCTAAACATACTGGTTGTTAGTAAAATAATCTCATAATGTGCACCTTTTCATTCTATAACAACCATTTTCATAGACTCATCTCGCACTAATCTCAGCTTTAAAGATTAGTGTTTTCATTTTCAGAAAACTAATCGTCGGGCAAACGAGTCTGCAACCCTGCAAATTATACTTTTTCTGAACACATCTGGCGGCACATTAGGTTTCGGGTACTTGCCAAGTCTGTGAAACTTGTAAATAATTTGGCCGAGGTTTTCATTGCCATCTCAGATTACAGCTGGAGTTTGGGAAGTTTTTTTTATCGAACAGCTGGCATAGCAGCCCGAGTCACTTAAGAGGATAGGAGTCGCACCTCTTCTCCATACAAACGTAGTCCCCTGTTTTCTCCGTGAATAATGACATTAGAGCAAACAATTTTTTTACATTATATCTGTATTTGTTGTGGCTATGCCCCTATGATTTGCTTTTATCGATATTCTAAATAAAAAAATAAAAATAGAAAATTGATAAAAGCTAATTAAAGGGATATTTAGCCACAACAGATACAAATTTAACGAAAAAAATGTTTTTGCTCTAATGTCATTATTCACGGAGAAAACAGGGGACTACGTTTGTATGGAGAAGTGGCGCGACTCCTATCCTCATAATGGATTGTACCTAATCATAACCACTCATTGACAATAGCACTGCGAGCGTGTTGCCTTTTGAAGACGACCTCGTGAAATGTCTCCGACAAGCAGGTAACGGTAGAAAGAGACAACAATATTTTTTGTCTAAGCGTGTTCGGGAGTGGACCCGCTGTACAGTCAAAGAATTTGATAACTGTACCACTTGTACCTTTCACAAAAATTGTAACTGTGACATACCATACTATCTTTTAATCAAAGCAATACGAAACTCATTATGAAACGGTTCAAAGTGACAAAGGTATCAATTTCCTTGACTGATTTAAAACTTTGTTATTGTATTGAATCATGTACAGTTACAATTTTATGAATCTTAAAATTGGCAACCAGCAGGCAGTTATTTAAAATATGACTATCGTGATTTAGAGTATATTCTGATAAATCACATGACAAGCCAGAGGGGTATAATTATTACGTGAGCTCGGCACTCGAAACCAGAAGCTCGAATAGTGATAATCGAATTGTTAATTGTTATTTTTAATTATAAACAATAATGTAATATTTTAAACTTTCGCGATTCTCACTCATATTTAT
>BHDV01000723.1:5583-37047 GCA_005406045.1 Adoxophyes honmai
TTCAAACAAACAAACAAACTCTTCAGCTTTATTATATTAGTATAGAATTGAAGTCGGTTTTTTTTTGTTTAAAATTATTTACATTAGCTAATGAATTCACCTTTTATGAAATCAATGTCCCGTTTTGATTCAAACATAAAATGGTCACGTTATACATCAGTGACTTTAGTTCGTCTACGAATCTCACTTGTGATTCGATCGCAAGACACCCCGAGCATAACCTTCTCCATGAGATGAAATTATTACTTAGGCCTACCTAGTACAGTCGACCAAGAAATTGGTCTACCCCCTCAAGATCGATATTCATTTGAACCTCATGAAACAACAAGGTCGATTTCCCCTCGCCATAATATTATGACAGTGACAATGTCAACCTTGTGACAATTTTGATCTCACAGAAACTTTTGTCAAAAGTTGTAGACCAGTTTTTTGGTCGACCATACCTATACTCATAATGAAAATTTCAAACCAAGTACATCCCTTCATCTAGGGCAGAGGTCCCCAATCTTTTTTTACTTATAAACCCTTTCCAAAGTTTTATGAAGTTTGTTTGGCCCAATGCTGCTACACCAAATTCCTTAATACACTTTTTTTTTACCGACTCCAGCATGGACCCCCATTGAGTCTCCCATGGACCCCTGGGGGTCCACCTGGACCACTTTGGCAATCACTGATCTAGGAGCTGCGGTTGCTAACAAACATCATCATCAGTCTTTATACGTCCCACTGCAGGGCACAGGCCTCCTCTCAGTATGAGAGGGCTTGGGCTATAGTTCCCACGCGGGCCCAGTGCGGATTGGGAACTTCACACACAACATTGAATTGCTTCGTTACTGTGTGCAGGTTTCCTCACGATGTTTTCCTTCACCGTATAGCTCGAGGTAAGTATCAAATTCGATATCGCAAATAAATTCCGAAAAACTCAGAGATGCGATCCCGGGGTTTGATCCCACGACCCTCTGCTTGAGAGGCCACAGGTCGAACCGCTAGGCTACCACGGCTAACAAACGCGCACTGCAAATTTGAGTATCTGGCCTCACATAGGAATGAGTTAGTAAAAAGAAGGAGGACTTTCAAAGCTTCATTCACTGGCCATAGGCTCAGTCATTTGGTGCGTCGTTCTACAGGTATGTCCCCCTTAACATTCGCTCGCAACCCATCAGTGACACTCTTTCCTTGATCGCCTCTTACGACATCCAGATGCAAAGAGGTGTTATTCTTAGGGGTAGCGCAGAGGGCAGACTTTTTATGCGATCAAGTCTGCGACGCACAAAAAGTCTGCGTGGATTGTACGCATTGTGCGCTGGACTTTTTGCGCGTCGTGTGCGTTACTGCATATAATTCCAAAGGTAGAGAAAATTAACGGAAAGTGCGTGAGGCCATTGAAATTAGTCGGCATCCCAATTTCAATCGGGATAGTGGATGGTCGTTTCCCCCGCACTGGAAAACTGTTCTTAATGCTCGTACTACGTCTGTGGTCGGTGTGAACGAGCCTTTAGAGACTGATGTTGTTAGTGTTGTGTGCTACCCGTCTTTTGACAATAATAAAATAGTGAATGTGTTAGCGAAAATGTGGGTAGTTGTGAACTGCTGCCAGCTGTGCCTAGTAGTCGCGCGGAAAGAGCGGCTGCACGCAGTCTGTCCGCTGCCGTGGCGCGTAGCTCCAGATGATGGATCACGGATTGATCCGAAACATGTCGAGCTAATCTCGGTATAAACAACGTGAGTAATTCCGTTAATTTTCACTATGAGTGAGTCTCACGGTAGTTTTATGTGTAAAATTCCAACGGTTCTATTTTCACAGACTAAAAAGTCCGTCGCGGATAGTCTGTCGTCTGCGCAGGGCCTTAATCCGACACTACACAGGATAAAACTAACCTGTGGTTAACTTTACCTTAGGGTTAAGTCCAGACCCTTGCCTCAGGAAGGTTCCAGTGATGAACCAAAGGGAGTTGCAGACGCTGAACTGGTTTGTCAGCAACTTGGTCTCGTGACCACATACGTGGGTGCTTGAAGACCTGAAAATAGTTTTAATGTGTTACTTACACACATACACACATGCCCGCAAGATTTGACTTTTTTTAGGGTATTATTTTTTTATCGTGCTCTGATTATCACTGGACAATTCACTGGACCATTTTTACACCAATCATCTAGTCCCAAAGTAGGCAATTTAATGCCTGTGTTATGGGTACTAGACAACGGATAAACATACTTATATATAGATAAACATCCAAGACTCGAAAGCAAACATTCGTATTCATCATACAAACGTCTGCCCCAACCGGGGATCGAACCCGGGACCTTAAGCTTCACAGTCAGGTTCTCTAACCTTTTTAATTAAAGTTTACCTTTTTAATCTATTCTTAAAATCACTTACCATTCATAGGGCGAGAACCGAGCCATGACGAACAAGGTAAAGGAAACCAGGATATAAGCCGCCAGCACATACAACCATATCTCAATAGCCAAGGGGTTCAGGAAGCTGAAGAGACGAGTCGGCTGCGATGTTGGGACCTGAAAAAAAAACTTCTTTATTTTTTCTACCTCCAAATATCAGATTACAAAAGCAAATGGCAAAATGTCTTATTTTATGAACGTAGAAGTTATGTATACATGAGTACAGTCAAGGAAATAGATTACTGTGCCACTTTAAGTAGGTATACCTTTTCACAAGAAATGTCACTGTGACATACTTACCATACTTTCTTTTAATCAAAGCAATATGAAACTCACTATGAAAACGTTCAAAGTGGCACAGGTATCAATTTCCTTGACTGTACATAATAACGCATTTAAAACATGTATTTTTGTGAGATGCGCTTGAGAGGCGAATGTCACAAATTGCGCTCGATTTTAACGCTTTTTAAGTAATAATACAGTCACATAAATAACTAATATAACCTTACCTTAAAAAGTATACCAATGCCCAGGTTCATAAAAGGTTTCGTGAAATCTATGACCGCTTCTCTCGCATAGTTAATGGTCATAGACGCGACGGCAATATCCGCTTTCTGAAACAATGATAATGCCATAAAATATACAGAATATACTTACATAAGTTGTGTGGCGTTGAGTTTAGACTTACACCTTTCCATTTCTTCCGAAAACGAAACAGAACATAACAGAACAGAAGGCAATGGAAAGGAACAGAATGAAATGCAACGGAAGGGACGCAACGGTACAGGACGACATGATCGTTTGTACGGTACTCGATTGTAACGGAATAGAATAGGGTGGTACGGTACGGAACCGACAGAACCGCATAAAATCTAAAACTAACCCTGTCCATGAGTTCCCGCACGATCCCGTTCCACTGTCCGGTGTCCGGGTCCCTGGCGCCGTACATGTTGTCCGGCACCAGCCGCAGCCGGTACGCGAAGCCGGCCTGCGCCGCCACCCGCGCCAGCAGGTCGATGCAGAAACCCTCTACCCGACATTTACTGACGTCTCCAATTAGAAAGAGACGGGTATAGACGGAACGGAACAGAGTGGAATGAAATGGTACAAAATGAAATGGGTCAGAATGAAATGCAACAAATGAAATGGAACAAAATGAAATGGATCAGAATGAAATGGAACAGAATGAAATGGAACAGAATGAAATGGAACAGAATGAAATGGAACAGAATGAAATGGAACTGAATGAAATGGAACAGAATGAAATGGAACTGAATGAAATGGAACTGAATGAAATGCAACAAAATTAAATGGAACGGAATGAAATGAAACTGAACGGGATCGTTTGAAAACCTAAGGAACGCCACAATAATCCAAAACTAACCCTGTCCATGAGCTCCCGGACGATCCCGTTCCACTGTCCGGTGTCCGGGTCCCTGGCGCCGTACATGTTGTCCGGCACCAGCCGCAGCCGGTACGCGAAGCCGGCCTGCGCCGCCACCCGCGCCAGCAGGTCGATGCAGAAGCCCTCGAAGCGAGCGTTCCCGGCCAAGTTCCAGCCTTCTTTCACCATGACGTACGGTTTTTCCTGGAACAGGAGATACGTCAACTCTTAGACGCACGGCAAGTGTTAAAGTAGAAGAGAAGCAGAAAAAGACAAAGAGTTTCTATGTGGTGTCGGATGGGTGTCGGGTTAAAAAATATTTTCATGTCTCCAGTGGATGCCGTAAGGCTCAATTCACACCAGAAGAGCAGCGCAGCGCGGCGTAGCGGAGCGCAGTTTCAGTGTCATGAGAATTTCAACTTTATTTTCATTACAATAAGACTTATTATCGCATGAGAAACTCTAACGATGCGCGCGGATGCCCGCGGATCCGCGGGAATTCCAGCGCATTCCATAAACAAAGCCGTGCGACTGCGCGAGCTGTCGCGGGAATGCCCGAGGATGCTCGAGTAGTCGCGACGGCCGCTGTCAATACATATGTCAATATGTCAATAATTATTAAATTCCAGCGACTTCCTACGCATTCCAGCGGCTTCTCGAGCAGTCGCAGGAATCCTCGCGCATTCTCCACGGAGCGGGTCGCTGCGCTACGCCGCGCTGCGCTGCTCTTCTGGTGTGAATTAAGCCTAAGAGGCGACTAAGGAATTAGGTTAAAGTATGATTTAGACGACAGACATTTTTGCAACCTGTCACTATTATTGCTGCCAACTCAAACCCTTAAACAAATTAAAAGATATGGCCACGAAATGTGAAATTGTCATAGTTTTATCTATGTAGTGTTTCGTGTGCTCTGCCTACCCCATTTGGGAACACAAGCATGATATAAATGTATGTATGTATGGACAAAACGAGAGACCCTCGCCAAATCGGCGATGTTCCAAAAAGAGCGTTTATGACGAGAGTGATGAATGTGAGTAAAGCGATAGTAGTATCCAAAAAGAAGCGAATGGCGCTCTGTTATCGTTGCCTGCCCACAGGGAACGAGGCGTGACGTTTATGTATGTATTTATATAAATATTGTCCGTGTGTGGTGCCGGGTTAGAATAGCACCTCCCCCTTTCTTCCCGTTGGTGAAGTAGGAGGCGACTCCGGGAAAGGGTTAGTGTATTGTAGGCGATGGGCTAGCAACCTGTCACTACAATATCACATTTTAGCATCTGATTACCCTGCAATTGCTAAACGTTGCACTGTATATTATAATTCATGTGCTCTGTCTATCCCTCTTGGAAATACGAGCGTGAGGATGTGTGTGTGTGTGTGTGTGGGTGTGTGTGTGGGTGTCAAAATTACCTCAACAGTGACAATAGTCAAAGTGACATTCGGCGGCGGGTCTCGCTTGTACGCCGCGGGGTCTGTGATGGCCAGCCCACTGCTGGGCGTCCAGTGACCAGAGACGACGGCTCCCCCCTTCTCACCCCCGACTAGCCTCATGAGCTGGAGTGTGAAGTTGTTTCTGACGCCATTCTTGAACTCTATGGGGCCTGTGAGACCGTGCGCTTGGATCTGAAATGATTTAGAGTCGTTTCAGGATAAAAATAATATAATTTCGTCTTGGAGTAGAGTCAGGGATAAACTAGGGGACAAAATGGTCAACGAGATGTGTCAGCGACATGTCAAGCAAAGTCAGCTGATTTCACCTGATATATCTGGCGACATCGCGTGACTTTTATCCGAAGCAACGTCAGGCGCAGTCGTGAGACCTCGCGAAACTTTGACTAACATATTTGGCGACTTCGCCTGACTTATATCCGTAGCGACGATAGGCGCAATCGCGCGACTTCGCAAAACTTCGCCTGACATGTCTGGCGGCGTCACTAAATTGTGTTTCACAACTTAAAGGCAGTCGACATCATGACACCCACCGGTGGCAACACAGTAGGATAACCGAGTGATGTCGCGTGATGTTGCCTGACATGTTTGCACTGGCAACGTCGCGCCTCTTCATCATTATCAGCCGACAGACGTCCACTGCTGGACATAGGCCTCCCCCAAGGATCTCCACAATGACCGGTCCTGCGCTGCCCACATCCAGCGGCTTCCCGCGCCTCTTCACCCGACGGAAAAGCAATTCCTAGGAGTTTAGGTGGATGAGATGATGGCTCACCTTATTAATATTGTCCATGACTTCCCTCCCATGTCTCCAAGGGGTCTCGTCCTCGCAGGAGGCGTTGGTCGGCCGCACGTCTTTGGCTGAGGCGAGCGCTAAAGCCAGGACTTGCACCGCATCGTAGAGCAGAGCTGGTTCCGTCTGGAAACGTTTGTAAGTTAGATGTCAGTATGTTTTACTTACTAACAACTAGCTAGACACTGTCATAACCAATTTTATAAAAAAACATTTAATAATTGTGATTCCGTGTGGTGTCGGGTTTAGGATAACGTCTCTCCAGTTCTTCCGTAGGTGCTAGCAGCCTATCACTGTTATACCTGCCAACACAAAAACTATTTTATTTTTCTATTTTTGTCTGAAAATCTTTATGCGGTTCGCAGAACACACTTCTTCTTACCAAGTTTCAACATATATACAAGTATCAACATCAACATCACGCCTGTATTCCTAAATGGTAGGCAGATCACGTGTGTTTTGTACACTACATAGAAACCTTGACTATTTCACGTTCCGTGGCCACTTCTACCAGATTTTTTAGGTTTTAAGGTGGACCTGCCAGATCGCTAACCTGTCGCCTAAAACATACCTTTAACCTATATCCTTAGTCGCCTCTTACGACATCCACGGAAGAAATGGAGACGTTATTCTAAACCTGACATCCAGGAAAAAGACAAACATCACCTTGATATGCCCTCCACTGATGATGCTGGCTCCAATCGGATGGAACTTCTCCATCACCAGTAGAGCATCCTTGACCTTATCAGAATCTCTGTCTACAAGCCGCCAGCCACTCATGTTGACTCTGTTGTAGTAGAAGTCCTCAAGATCGAACAGTTCCATGTCCTGCAAACCAAAAAGATCTTGAATAATTCCGGATAACTTCACGTTCTAAATTATATCAAGTGCTGAATATTACAATTATGCGCATTATCACTCGACAGATGAATCTTAACCACATCCAACGATAGGACAAACAATGTTTAGAAGAAACGATAATAGGAGCAACAATTTCGGACAATCAATAATATGCGGAACAAAGTGTATGCCGTACGACCGTACGTTATTAGGACAAAAGACGTTAAGAGATACAACATTAAGTATTGTATGCCATCCGATATAGACTCCTCGCAGTCATGTCATGTCATACAAAATCAATTCACAAAAGGACCGTCATAATATAAAAATTAAAATAAAATAGATTCATGTAAAAGTAGCAACACCATCATTATGTCAGTTTTCGATTACTGTATGAAACTGTGGCAAGCCGCGGCGCTGATTTTCAGCGACCCTGAACAATGAAGCATTCACTATGAAATCTAAATAATTATGAAACTATAGTAACAACACATTTGTAAAAAAAATCAAAATGGCGTTACTTACGAATGAAGTGAAGATGTAGTGATAATATTCGTTGTTCATTTGCAACTGGAGTATCTGAAAAAAAGTAGACTAGAGTAGTATGCTTGTGCTTGTAAAGCAGCAGGGTTTCGAAACGTGCTATTCGTTTCCCAAAACACCCGTTCCCAAAAAAACCGTTCCCATCACCACCTTTTCCCAATAATCCGTTTCGTAATATAAGTGTTTCCCAAAATATGCTTCTCGCAAAACATACATTTGGCTTGGTAACTATCCGTTTCCCAAAAACACCTATTCCCAAAACGACCGTTCCCGTTATTACAGTTTCCTAAATAATCCGCTTTCCAAAATGTGATTTGTGGGTTAAATAACAGATTTCCCTCCCATTATTTTTTCCTGTTTATTAACATATTGAGAAAAGAGGCTATTTGTATAGACACAAAATTAAAAAATAGCCTCTTCATAGCTTGATATGAACACCGAGTGTTTCGACATAGTGGTGTCATGAGAAACT
This sequence comes from Adoxophyes honmai, assembly GCA_005406045.1. NCBI lineage: Eukaryota > Metazoa > Arthropoda > Insecta > Lepidoptera > Tortricidae > Adoxophyes > Adoxophyes honmai. The sequence continues at coordinate 13,465 of BHDV01000723.1, forward strand.
GATCTTTTAGGATTACGGGTGTAATGAGAAACGTATATTTTGGCATCCGGTTGATATGAACACCGGGTATTTCGACATAGTGGTGTCATGAGAAACGGATCTTTTGGCCTACGTTCATTTGAAGAAACTGATATTTTGGAACACCCGCATCTTGGGAACGGATGTTTTGGGAAACGGATAGCACGTTCCGAAACCAACAGCAGCGCTCACATTGTTATGTTCCAACATGGAAGGTCAGGAACGAAAGCCAGAAAAATTTTAGTTACTCAAAAATAACTAGTTACAAATTGAAATTAGTAAAGAGTTGCAGGAGCACATATATATATTTTTTAGTGGGTAATAAAAATACATAATCTGTGAAAATTTCAACAGTCCAGCTAGCACGGTTCATGAGATACAGTTTAGTGACGGACGGACAGCGATATCTCAGTAATGAGATCCCGTTGTCATCCTTTATTTCTGAACCATGAAAAAGTCGGTTAACCTACGCACACAAATGTATATTAGGGCACTATTACCTCCTGACGCGCGTCAAATTATGTGTAGTTCAAAACTGACTCTTAATGTCAAAAGACAAGGTTACAAATAACTTGGATTTTATGTACTATGTATATGTATAGGACGCAGGTCGTCAGGAGGCTATAGCATTATTTTGTATCACTCACCGCTCTAGCCAGCTGCCGCAGCTTCTTCGGATCGGTGTCTATAATGACGTGAGTGATCCCCTGCGCCTTCAGCTGCGCGAGCGCGCGCCGGTACTCGTGCGCACGCACGCAGTACATGTCGCGGCCATCTTTGGCTATGTTGGCTATGTTCAGTTCCCCTGAAAACAAAAAATATTTAAGACGTTAGATTTAAGACTGCGTTTCCCATTGAGGATAGAACCTATAGAGTACCTACTAATGTCATCTTGGTTGTTCGGAAATTATTCCGCAAAACAATTGAAGTGATCGCTGTGCTCTTATTGGCCGGTCCAAGATCGCGCGTAACGCTAGTGCCTTTTTCTCTACGGTCATTGGCTCTGTACAGTTTCTGTGACAGTGACGGTGACGTTTAGTATGTTGAAATCAACAAACTATTTGCGGACCGGGGTTGCGAACATTGTTTCTCTATAGATTCTATCCTCTATGGCGTTTCCATAAGAGATGTGCGAGGATGAACCAATAGAAACGCTTCATTTACCTATCCTCACTTAGCTATACTATAGACCGATAGGTACTTAAAAGATGGTAAACAATCTTGACATGTCTTTTTATTGAAATACACAGTCTAAAAATGAAAATCGTTACAATATACAATTCAATTATGAAAGTAAATGATTTTTTCATACCTAAATTGTAAAATGTATAAGTGCTTAGTATTAGTGAAACTGCAAGTGCAAGTGATTAGAAGCCGTTCCTATTTACTAAGCGACGGGCATCCACCCCAGGTAAAAATCTACTAATACTTGTCACTTGTCGAGTGGTGTAAACATTTAATGACAAGTGCAATTTGATTAGTGATTAGTAGATTACCTAGATTATTGAAATACACAGTCTAAAAATGAAAATCGTTACAATATACAATTCAATAATGAAAGTAAATGATTTTTTCATACCTAAATTGTAAAATGTAAAGATTTTGATTTATAAAGTGTATGTTTAAATAAAAAGACACGTCAAGATTGTTTACCATCTTTTAAGTACCTATCGGTCTCTAGTATAGTGCTAGGTTTACACGGGCTTAGTACTTGTCATTAGTGTAGGTGGTTAGGGACTTATATGCGCAGTGACAAGTGGCAAGTAACCGTCTACACAGTGGTGTTAGAGAATAGTATTAGTAACAAAACACTTCGGCAGCTTTGACTAGGTAATCTACTAATCACTAATCAAATTGCACTTGTCATTAAATGTTTACACCACTCGACAAGTGACAAGTATTAGTAGATTTTTACCTGGGGTGGATGCCCGTCGCTTAGTAAATAGGAACGGCTTCTAATCACTTGCACTTGCAGTTTCACTAATACTAAGCACTTATACATGTTTACACACCTGTGACAAGTGTAAGTGGCAAGTTCTAAGCATTAGCTACTAACCCCGTGTAAACCCGGCATAGCTCTGGTGGAAACAGCTCAGAGGAGCGAGGTTTTTGTACATACAAACGAATGGAAAGATGTGTGCGAGGAACGTGTTGCGAGGCGGCGTCTGGCTAAGATGTGCGAGGTAGCTGAGCGTTGCGAGGATGCCAGTGACTCCGCTCGCGCCCGTCGTCAACACAACCTCGCACAGTTCAGCCTCTGTCACATCTTCGTTAGGCTTAACACGCACTGCGGTTTTTAAAAAGCGGATCCGCAACCGCAAATAATGTAACGTATGGCATCCGCTACAAGCGCACGCACTTGCGGTTTTTTTCAGTGACTGATTTTAAAAACGCAACTTGCTACATTTCGATTTGCGGTTTGCAACCGCGCGTTTTATGTATCCTATACTTCATGTATGGCAGCGCCCGCACTGCGGTTCGTAAAAAGCGGTTTTTTCGTCAGTTCGGCTCAGACAGCGGAGCAGTGAGGTGTGTGTCGTGCGATGTATTAAGTATGTCGTCGGATTATGATATTCGCAATAATTTATTAAAACTACTAATTGACATCCTGTAGTAGTTAAAAAAAATGTCTTTGTTGTCTCGTACATCACTACATTTTACAAAAATATCCCCTCAAATATCTTTGATCAGTTAGAGGATGCACCCAGTACTTATGTTGGCGAAGACGTTTTCTATTTTTCTTTTTTTTCATAAAACTAAGGCCACAACACATACTGCTCTGAGGGAATCCATTGTCATACTGAATGTGAAATCCGCGGAAACGCAACCGCAGTGCGAGATCCTCCGCGGTTCGGCGGTTTCCACACAGCCTAGCGCCGCTCAGCTGCCTCGCACATATTTGCTAGAAACATTCACACCATTACACCACCTCATTACACAGCCTCGCGCCGCTTAGCTACCTCGCACATCTCTGGTGGAAACGCAGCCTAAACATAGAAGAAAGAAGTACAATAATGACAGAGGTTGCTGATTGCTTGTATTGAACCCTGGTACATACCGTAACCATAGTCCTCATAAATGACACCCATTCTTGTCCAGTTCAGATATCCCGTGAGGTCGGAAAACGCTTTATCCATGAGGTGCCGTGACGGATAGAGATTCACCGTGAAGGAACTCGTCACGTTGTTCTCTGGAAAAAAAACATCGGTTACAGCACTAGAGAACTAGATACCGCGAGTTCCTGCATTTGTATGAAAACCAAGCGTGCCAATTTTTCTCTAGAGTAGGGAACGACACATGAGCGCTTTAGTGATGTGAATTGACAGTCCGATTGAAACCTATTCAAAGATGACGCCGTCCTATTCAAGTTATCCTGTCTCTAGACAGTTAAACCTAATCTAAGTGGTATAAAACTTAACTTTAAAACTGTGGGAAAGACTCCAATAAAGAGATCTCTCTCCAGGCAGATGCTATGCCTGACCGAAGTCCACAGAGAGGAAGTTGGAAGTTGTATTTATGCAACCTATTCGTCGAAACTTCGATAGCGCGATACAGGATCGTTTAGTTCGGCTATTCGACGCATGTGGCACTGAAGTGCTACAGAACTATTAGTAGATTCTAGCTTTAGGACTAAGTAGTAAATTTTAGGACTAGTAATATAAGCGAGGGACTGTTATCTAGTGGACTGTATTATCTGAATTTAGGGTCTGGTTCTACAAAGCGAAACGTCCGGCTTCGACCACCAATTTATTCAGACTAAAACAAAAACTATAAAAGGAACATTCTATACATAAAATTCAAATTTCAAATAAAAATACAGAAAAAGTATAAAATCCGTATAAAAAGGTTGTGAATGTGTCACAAGTAATAGATTTCAGTGTTTGGGCTAATGAACTTCTAGTTAACTTAAGAATGTGTATACCTACTTTAGGACTAGGAGAAGATTTTACTTTAGCCCCTTACAAGCTTACAACCGAGTTGACACGATCGTGAGCGTTAGATTTGTACCTTGTTGTATTAGTTAGTTTCATATTTGAACATTAGAATCATACCGTCTCGGTTGGAAAGGGTTAGGAGTAGGTAAAGTTCATGACAGCAATCCTGAGCTACCTACCTTGTTTGACGTCAGCTGACGCGGAGAGGTGTGGTGCGTGTAGCGACCGACAGAGGGCGTCCATAGCGGCACTTAATGTCGGACCCCCACTGCTGAATAAGGCTACTGCACCAGACTTGATCTGGACACACGCTGTAACAAACAGTACAAAAATGTATAAATACGTATTTTACGTCAGATTTTCCTGTGCGATGTCGGATAAGAGTCACCATATTAGTCGACGCCTTTTCGGCAAAACACGGACGGAAAAAGCTTTACGTCAACGCAAGAAGAGCGAACAAAACATCCGTCGGCTCGTTCCGTATGGTCTGAGGGTAGCCGAGCCGATTGATGCCTGCCTCTCACGCCTATCTATTTCTTCCGTGGATGTCGCAAGGGGCGACTAAGAAGGTTTAGGTATGCTTTGCGACAGGCTAGCAACCTGTCACTGTTTTACATCTTCCATCTGTTTTGAAATCTAAAATTACGCTATAGAACGTGAGATAATCACGGTTTATTCTAGGTTTTGTGTGCTCTGCCTACCCCATTTGAGAACACAGGCGTGATTGCACGTACCTATACGTACGTTAGATAAAAGAGGTATGATTGCGACAGGTTGCCAGCAGTGTTGCCAACGGTTAGTCTAGCTCCCCACCAGATTTTCTTCCAAAAACCACCAGAAAACCACTAAACTGGTCAAAATCTAGAAACCACTAAATTTTCCACTAAAATATTTTCATCGATTACAAAATGAAAGGTATAAAAAGGTGTCTTTGTGTCAATAAACGTTTCTTTCTTTCTTTCTTTCTTTTACAATGATCTAAAAAGAGTCTAACATACCTAAGTATCAACATTTTTATCATAATAATCAGTAATGGTCTGGCTGTTAGCTCAAAAAAGTGTCTGAATGAAAAAAAGTGTAAGCAATTTTAGATAAAAATCCTGTGATAAAATCCACTAAAAAAACCACCAGCCACTAAATGCAATTTTACACCACTAACTGGGGTGCCAAAACCACTAAATTTAGTGGTAAATTCACTAAGTTGGCAACACTGGTTGCTAGCATGTTCCCTAAAAAGCATAAATGCTAAATGTTGCATGCATATTTATTATTACAATTGCTTTACCAGAACTGTTAACATTGAGGATAGAACCTATAGAGTACTAATGTCATCTTGGTTGCTCGGAAATTATTCCGCAAAACAATTGAAGTGATCGCTGTGCTCTTATTGGCTGGTCCAAGATCGCGCGTAACGCTAGTGCCTTTTTCTCTACGGTTATTGGCTCTGTACAGTTTCTGTGACAGTGACGGTGACGTTTAGTATGTTGAAATCAACAAACTATTTGCGGACCGGGGTTGCGAACATTGTTTCTCTATAGGTTCTATCCTCTATGACTGTTAATAAATGACTTTCTTTCTTTTTCTTTTAAAACACATCGTACCTACATCCTTAGTCGCCTCAAAGACATCCACGGAAGTAATGGAGAGGTATTCTAAACCCGAGACCACATGAGTACCAACACCTACCACGAAGAGTCTTCAACGGTACAACCCTCCAAAAAAATCAACTCTGCATTTCACAACAATGGCTCCTTAGTTAAACGTAAAGTACCCTCAAATTCCCCACTTCCGGCGGCCATGATGCCCCCCCCCCCTTTCCGGTTCCATTTTCCGTCAGCTTTTGTTTTTTGTAGTTTTGCAGTGAAATATGGCCGCAGTTGCGTGTTGATCTTTTTGTTGAAAAGGGCTGCTGTTTGGGTTGGTTGGGTGTAGTTTAAAAGTGAACCCTTTTGTTAGAAGGCTATACGCATTTCTCTTTTTTTTATTAATATAATGTCATATGTGGTGTCGGGTTTAGAATAATAACACCGTTCTGTTTCTTCCGTGGATGTCTTTGGAGGCGACTATAGAAATAGGTTTTTAAGGTATATTTTAAGGGACTGGTTAGCAACTTGCCACTGTTATACCTGTCAGCTCAAAACTTAAACAATATGCTAGAAGTGATCACGAAACGTGAAATTGTAATGGTTTTGTTTAGGTAGCGTTTCGTGTGCTCTGCCTACTCCATTTAGAAATACAGGCGTGACATATGTATCTTATGTACCTACCTATATGTATGTATGTACAGCCGTCGAAAAATCTCCACAACGCGTACTGGCGACATCTTTCGGACTTTAACTACACTAAAAATTATAAACTACTAGCTTTTGCCCGCGGCTCCGCTCGCGTTAAATTCGGGGTATCACAGAAGAGATAGCACACATACCAATTTATAGCTTTCTACATTGAAAACTTCCACCCCTCATTTTATGAAAATGGGGGTTTTGAAGAGACAAAAAGTAGCCTATGTCACTCTCCATGCCCTAAACTATCTCTACCTAAAAAATCACGTCAATCCATCGCTCCGTTTAGCCGTGAAAGACGGACAAACAAACAAACACACTTTCACATTTATATATTGGTACGGATGTATATTTAAACCTGATCTAAGACAATAAATTACCTTTGAACAGTAATGTATCTACTTAATTCTACAATTTTATAGCCTGCGGAACCACAAGCGTTAAACCAGACTCACACTTGGCTCTTATTTTTTAAACTCCATGAGTTCTGGTCGTGTTTTTAGTTCATACAACCTTTTGTTGAAGCGGACCGTTTGTTTCCATTTACAAATGTCAAATACTAGCTTTTGGCCGCTTCTTTGTCTAAAATATTTTTATAACTACGCGGGACTTAATCACGTTATAAATATGATTTTAAAGACCTCGACGTTTCGGCCGCGTTCGATCGACATCTACGCTGTCTGTCAAGGAACGTAACATAGCCAACGATCCCGCGAGTAGTTCATCATGATTACCATACTTGCGAGTAACAAAGTTTGCTTGGAGTTCCCGTAATGTTATTAAAATTAAAATGGGATTGGATTAAATAAAAGTTAAGTCATTACGCAACACGGATATAGTGAGATCGTTTAGGTAATTAAGTTAATATAAACGAAGGCGAAGTCTCGTCGTTCAGTTTACTGAAACATACATTATTCACCGTTTGGTGTCGAATTTAGAATAAGACTCGTGATAATTAGGTTTAGGTTTGCCCCGAGTGGTGCCGGGTTAGAATAGCACCTCCCCCTTTCTTCCCGTGGGTGTCGTAAGAGTCGACTCTGGGAAAGGGTTAGTGTATTGTGGGCGATAACGTCGCACTGGCTTTTTGAATTCATGCGCTCTGTCTACCCCTCTTGGGAATACAGGCGTGAGAATATGTATGTATGTATTTACATTTTTGCGGTTGCCGCATGCAGCGACCGACTCAGTGTTATTACAGTTCAGACTCACCTTTCTTATAGCTTCTGAACGAATCCCTAGCGGGTATGTACTGGATATCATACACCAAAGTGCTGTTTGGCAGCAAACTCCGTTCCTTGTTGATCTTGTAGACCGCGTACTTGAACGCCAGCTCGGTGCTGCCACCTCTCGCTTCCTCTGTGAATATTGCCCCTGAAAAAAAAAACCGTGTTAATTGAATACAAAACATACAAATTCGTCTCAATGTCAACGGATTAGCTTACTCTACAGTAGGGATGTCAAAACTGTTAAAACTTACACATTCGCGAATGCGAACGCGAATGTCCAGGATGGCGAATATTTGTATGCGAATGCGAAAGCGAATGTTTGTAAAAATAAATTAAACACCACAGATTTTAATGAAATCAAGCTTAAAAAAGTTATAGTCGCAAAATCAACATTCGTCTTGATGACCGTTAAGTTGGTGATGATGGTAATGACATAATGATAAGTTTGGTTATCATTATAATGACAATGATAACAAGATTGGTGATGATGGTAATGACAATGATAACAACATTGCCAATGGTGGTTATGACATAGTACAATATTGATGATGATGCTAATGACATAATGAAAACAAGATTGGTGATTATGGTAATGACAATGATCACAATATTGATTATGATGGTAATGACATAATGATAACAAGATTAGTGATGATCGTAATGACAATGATAACAAGATTGGTGATGACGGTAGTGACAATGATACCAAGATTGGTGACGGTAATGACAATGACACCAAGTTTGGTGATGGTAATGATAACGACATAAATAAAAGCAAGATGGCGCCCACCTATCTTGACGACGGGCGCCAGCGCGGCCGCGGCGTGCACGGCGACCACGAGCCAGCGGCACCACGCCCACATGGCCGCATCACCAGCACGCGAGAGCCATACGGCCTGTGGACAAGGAGACAGGTTAAACAGGTGAAAATAGGTTAAAATAACTTTACAGATATAAATATAGCCCATATTTTTGGCGACAGGCTAGCAATCACTAAAACTGGAATAATAATTCCAGCCAACTCAAAACTTTAAAAAAATGTGCTGTTTTATATGCTCAGCGCACTCCATTTGGGAACATAGGCGTGATTTATGTATGGGTAGTATGTACATACATACATAACCGTCACGCCTTATCCCCTGCGGGGTAGGCAGAGACAACAGAGCGCCATTCGCTTCTATTCTGACATACTTCTTTCGCTTCACTAACATTCATCACTCTCGTCATACTCGCTCGACGGTAGTATGTATAGTCCCTAATCAGGATTGTTGAGCCACTTGCCACTGTTCGCAATTTAGACGTGTAATCAATGACCGATGTGACCGACTAGTTAGCTATTGGATTAGTATTACACGACCAAGTTACAAACATAGGTAAGTGGCTCAACAATCCCGGTTCGCGATGGTACCTATGGAAAATTTGACAGTTTGTCGCAATACCCATCAAACATTTCGATGTTACATTAGAGAATATAGTCCACGGGGTCCTATATTACCCAAGCACTTAGAATAACGCGATAAATCCTATAATCCCTGTCAATATCGACTATCCGGGATAATTGAATGTTTGTTTAGACCCTTTGGGCTAACGGCTTGTGTCATGAACTTTATTTATCCGTAACTTATGATCCTATTATACGTTTAGACCAGGGGTTCCCAACCTTTTCTTGGTCAAGGACCACTTTTATATTAGTCTTGTTGGTAGGGACCACAATGTAGCTATAATAAAATTTACTCATTGTATGTCGCCTGACAGCGCAAAATTTAAATTGATTCGCGGACCATATTTTGGCTTCCGCGGACCACGAGTGGTCTATGGACCATAGGTTGGGAACCACTGGTTTAGACGCAATTTTAAATGGCCTACATACATACAGTCACGCCTGTATTCCCAAATGGGGTAGGCAGCAGAGCACACAAAACGCTACATAGCGAAAAAGATGACTATTTCACGTTTTGTGACCACTTCCAGCATATACAGGGTGGCCCATCTAAAACGGTCAGTATGGGGAAGTCCGAAACTATACGAGATACGAAGATCTTTTCTTAGAAACCATGACATCGATTTTGATAAAAAGAAAAACTGCATTCATACATTTAAAAAAAATGTGTACTCAGTCCGGGAATCGAACCCGGCTGTTTTGAAAAAAAAAACACTGTTTCTATTTAGATATCGATTGTGTGGGTCTTAAGCAGTAAATATGTGTGTATAACATGATTTATAAAATTAATAAAATGCATTGTTTTTACATGCTTTGATTTTATTTTAGTAGGTGTTCGAAGTGACCACCGCCTTTCTCAATACCTACTACGTTTGTAACTGTGATCACTCTGAACACCTACTAAAATAAATTAAAGCATGTAAAAACAATGCATTTTATTCATTTTAGAAATCATGTTTCTTGCACATATTTAATGCTAAAGACCTACACAATCGATATCTAAATAGAAATAGTAAAAGTTTTTTTTTCAAATCAACCGGGTTCGATTCCCGGACTGAGTACACATTTTTTTTTAAATGTATGAATGCAGTTTTTCTTTTTATTAAAATTGATGTCATGGTTCCTAAGAAGAGATCTTCGTATCTCGTATAGTTTCGGACTTCCCCATACTGACCGTTTTGGATGGGCCACCCTGTATTTTTCAGGTTTTAAGGTGGCAGATACAATAGTGACAGCCTGTCGCCTATTCCTTAACCTATATCCTGCCTATTTCTTAATTAACCTATGTATATCCCTAGTCGCCTCTTACGACATCCACGGAAGAAATGGAGAGGTGTTGCTCCAAACCGGATATTACACCACACGACATGATACGTCTACAATCTACATTACAATGCACTAAAAATTTACATCGGTTTCAATTTGACAGTCGAAACCAAATCTCACTTTGAAATTGAAACAATTGGTAACATCATTGCAACCACCCTACTCACATTTGAATTTTAACATTTAACCAAATTATGTCTACTAAAAATTGCCCGTGTGGTGCCGGGTTAGAATAGCACCTCCCCCTTTCTTCCCGTGGGTATCGTAAGAGTCGACTCTGGGAAAGGGTTAGTGTATTGTGGGCGATGGGCTAGCAACCTGTCACTGCAATATCACGTTGAACCATCTGGTAACCCTGAAATTCCTAAACGTGGCATTGGATTTTCGGATTCATGTGCTCTGCCTACCCCTCTTGGGAATACAGGCGTGAGAATATGTATGTATGTATGTATGTATGTATGTAAAAATTGCTTTTGCATCTTGATCTCGATTGCTTTCTCCCCCGTGAAACAGATGTAGATTTTTAATGGACAATAGCCCTGTTGTATCAAATTACAGCATTTGCTTACATTATGAAATCAACATTCAATTTTTGAACACTTTAAAACAAATGCAGATTGATAAGAAAAGAAATATTTCAAAAATAGAACATCATGCGGTCGTTGAGCGTCTACAACGCTGATGCGCAATTGTTTTTGCATCAGATTTTGCCGCCATTTGAGCCGTTTGTACTACTTTAATAATTCGTATTGACCCGTGGGTTAATATAAAGTAAAAACTAACAAATTATAGCTATGATCTCATAGTAATGGTACACTTAAAATATGGTAAAACATTCAGGGCAGAATCTTTAATGAAGATTCGAACTCAAGTATGCCTTGCGAAGCAGATAGTGAAGTATCAAACGATATGCGGCGACAAAGAAGGTGTTGTCAGCATGAATGCATAAACTCATCCCTGCATGAATAGAAGGCTATTGGAGTTTGTTGAATATTTCTAGGATTATTTTTACAAGGGTTAGTGTTTTGTTGGCGATGGGCTAGCAACCTATCACTGCAATATTACGTTTAACCATCAGATTAGCTAAGTATCTATTATACAATGACAACATACGCTATTATACGTGAACAAAACTCACAACGGACTAAATAACACAGATAGTTAGTTATAACTGAAATAAAAGGGCGTATAACAACAACTGCTGGATATTAAGATGGCCACCCCATGGAAACGCGAGAAATATGTGAGCTGACACACAGGCCGCGGGAACGGGCAACTTTATCCCACTGTAGCACGGTAACACGCTATAGGGCGATTTCAGATTAGGCGTTTTATAGGCGCGTATACGCTCGGTTTTGGCACACGCGCTTACAAACGCGCTACATTACATCGTACGCGTGCGTACGAGCTTAAACGAGCATATACGCGTGTGATACTATGTTAGAAGTGGCCACAAAACGTGAAATAGTCATTGTTTTGTCTATGTAATATTTTCAACAAACTGCCAAAAGATATTGTGGAGTTACCGCCAAATAAATTTAAACTTAAACTATTTCAATGGCTTAAAGAGAAAACCTTCTATACGTTGTCGGTTTAGGTAATTAAAACAATATAAACAATCTTGACATGTCTTTTTATTGAAATACACAGTCTAAAAATGAAAATCGTTACACTATACAATTCAATCATGAAAGTAAATGATTTTTTCATACCAAAATTGTAAAATGTAAAGATTTCGATTTATAAAGTGTACGTTTAAATAAAAAGACACGTCAAGATTGTTTACATTGATTTAACTACCTAAACCGACAACGTATACTCAATTAAGGAATACTTAAATCACAGTTAAATATTTAGTATGATTTAGTAGTATAATTTTTGTAAATAATTTATTCAAGATATTTGCATGCCAACGTATCTGGTTAGACATGTCACTGAACAACGCAATCAATATCTATAAGACCACTGTATATTACCGTGTCTAAAGCAAATAAATATATTTCATTTCATTTCATTTCATTTCATAGCGTTTTATGTGCTCTGCAGCCGTTTGGGAATACAGGCGTGATTGTATGTATGTATGTATGTATACGCGTGTATGAATCGCTAGTCGCACGTTCTCATTAGCGCTTTTATAAAGTCTGAGATCGAATTAGGGATCAAAAATGTAAACAAACGTGTTGCCATTACAATAAAAGCAAACGCAATTAGAAAAATTTAAAATTAAAAAATTACGCTAGATAAAAATGAGTAAGTACAACAAATTTATAAGCAGAATAAAACCGTGTGAACATAATTATGTAAACATTTAAAATATTTAAATGAACAAAGGAAGAAGCACATCTTTTTTAAATTGCAAATACCTATGATTATTTTATGATTACGTCACTGGCAATGGTTAGAAATTGTAAACATTTGGTTTGTATTTTTATTCGTATTCGTATTTATATAATTAATTGTTCAGTAAAAACAGATGAATCGATGAAATATTGTTCAATTTCAATGGACGGCATCAATTAGTAACAAAAAAGGGTTGACTATCTTTGGAATGACACTTTGACAATGACAGTTGTTTGTTTACATTTACATAATTCGATCTCAGACTATAGCGTACTATACTATCTACTAAGTAATCAAAGCGATATGAAACTCATTATAAAAAGGATCAAAGTGGCCCAGGTATTATTTTCTTTAACTGTATGTTCGCCGCCCTCCCCGGCCGTGTGCACCCTTTGGCTTCGCAATGGCCGTAGGCGCCCCGCCCGCGGTATTGCCTCTAAATCTCTTTAATTATGTTATAATAATGCGGTGCCGTAATGTGGGAGATTACACGCGTGGAACCAGTTTCATAGTTCTACATACATACATACAAATGGGGTTGGCAGAGCACACGGAACGCTATATGACAAACTCGTGGCCACTTCTAGCATTTTTTCGGTTTTAAAATATGTATATCCTAACATATTTAGTCGCCTCTTACGACATCCACGGCAGAATTGGAGAGGTGTTGTTCTACCTATTTAGGTTTAAACATAAAACTACCGTGAGACTCACTCATAGTGAAAAATAACGGATTACTCACGTTGTTTATACCGAGATTAGCTCGACATGTTTCGGATCAATCCGTGATCCATCATCTGGAGCTACGCGCCATGGCAGCGGACAGACGCGCACTGCGTGCAGCCGCTCTTCCCGCGCGACTACTAGGCACAGCTGACAGCAGTTCACAACTAAGTACCCTCATTTTCGCTAGCTCACTCACTATTATTGTCAAAGACGGGTAGCACACAACATGTCCGAAACATGTCGAGCTAATCTCGGTATAAACAACGTGAGTAATTCCGTAATTTTTCACTATTTAGATTTAGGTCAGCTTGTCACTATTCTATCTCTTCACCCTTGTATTTCACATACATATCCTCACGCCTGTATTCCCAAGAGGGGTAGGCAGAGCACATGAATTCAAAAAAATCCAGTGCCACATTGCGATTTCAGAGTAACCAGATGTTTAAACGTGATATTGCAGTGACGAGTTGCTAGCCCTTCGCCCACAATACACCAACCCTTTCCCAGAGTCGACTCTTACGACACCCACGAGAAGAAAGGGAGAGGGTGGGGTCTTTTTAAACCTATAATAAAACTGGAAGTGGCTGCGAAGCGTAAAATACTTAGTCATGGTTTTGTCTATGCCATGTTTCCTATGCTCTGCCTGCCCCATTTGGGAACACAGGCGTGATTGTATGCGTATACATACATACTCTTTAATCATCATCATCATCATCATCAGCCTATATACGTCCCACTGCAGGGCACAGGCCTCCTCTCAGTATGAGAGGGCTTGGGCTATAGTTCCGACGCGGGCCCATTGCGGAGTCGTGGTACCCCAGCGGTTCGACCTGTGGCCTCTCAAGCAGAGGGTCATGGGTTCAAAGCCCGGGCTCGCACCTCTGAATTTTTCGGAATTTATGTGCGATATCGAATTTGATATTTATCACGAGCTATTCGGTGAAGGAAAACATCGTGAGGAAACCTACACACAGCGACGAAGTAATTCAACGTTGTGTGTGAAGTTCCCAATACTCTTTAATATCCCAACACAATGTAATGTGAAACAGTTGTATACCGGCTCATATTTTAGCCCCCCGACCACAAACCGCAAGGGTTGTAACCACGACTATCAGTTAATAGAATCTTGATAATGAATACATACATCCGTCTTACCTGATCGAATGTACTTGTGAATGGGTCGGCCGCCATTTTATGGGAAAACGAGTGAAGCTTGGTGTCGCCAAATTGTATATTTTTAACCGACTTCAAAAAAAGTAGGAGGTTCTCAATTCGACCTATTTTTAGGGTTCCGTACCTCAAAAGGAAAACACGGAACCCTCATAGGATCACTTTGTTGTCCGTCTGTCCGTCCGTCCGTCTGTCAAGACCCTTTTTCTCAGGAACGCGTGGAGGTATGAAGCTGAAATTTATATCAATTACTCAGGTCTACTGTCCCTTGAAGCTGTAACAAAATCAAATTTCTATGTCAACGCAATCAAAAGAAACAGCAATTTAAGCTGCATATTTTGAAACTCGCAAGGGAATCAAAACCTAAAGGGTACTTCCAGTCGACCTAGAATCTTGAAATTTGGCATGAAGCAACGTTTTATAGCAAACATAAAGGAAAAATTCCGAAAACCTTAAATTTTTAGTTACATTACAAAATATATATATTTTTAATAAATATAAACTTATTACTCGATTGTCGTAATGAACGAACTTTGTAAACCTTGCAGGTTTGTACGGAACCCTCGGTGCGAGAGTCCGACTCGCACTTGGCCGGTTTTATTTTTTGTGTATGTTACTTGATAATCTCGGAGACCCGTGAACCGATTTTCAAAAAAAAAATTTAATCGAAAGGGTACAACTCGAATCTCGGGCTAGCAACCTGTCACTGCAATATCACGTTTAACCATCTGGTTACCCTGAAATTGCTAAACGTGGCACTGGATTTTCGGAATTCATGTGCTCTGCCTACCCCTCAATACAGGCGTGAGAATATGTACCTATATATTTGTATGTATGTAAAAAAACAGGTAAAAGATACTTCACAAAGATTTTCAGACGCGTATTGACCACTGGTTAATATTTTTACGGTCAATTCTGGGCCACCCTGTATATTGCAAGTTACATAAAAGCTTATAAAGAGAGGGGGAGAAAGGGCGCTTTCTATTGGTTACAACTCCTCCGAAGTAACGAAAATGTAAGTACTTGTAAGCCTAAGTGATTAATATTTAGTGGGTAAAGCAGCAATTACACTGATTCGTACACCATGGTCGCGCGTTTATTCTCATTTTTACACTAGATTGTCCGCCGACCGTCATCACCTAGAGTCTAGTCTAGGGCGTTGATTCCCAAAGTGGGTGATAACGCCCCCTTGTGAGTCCTGTAGACCAAAGGGGGGGCGGTAAGAGGCTCAGAAAGAAATGGGCGCGTTATGTGTTACACTGGTTTTTAAGTAGGTGAAAAATGGGGGGCGCAAAAAGATCATTTATTCTCAAAGTGGGCAGTAGACAAAATAAGTTTGGGAACCTGTGGTCTAGGCCAGGAGTTCCCAACCAGGGGGGCACGCCCCCCTTGTGGGGCGTAGAGCTATCACAAGGGGGGCGCGAGACGTTTGTGTTTTCAATAGAATAAATATTTCTATGTACACAAAATCAGATGTTGTTAAAATAATGCTAGTTTTATTGTAAACACTGAAAAAAGTATGGGGGGGCATGAAAATATTATTTGTGATCTAGGGGATGGGTCGACGAAAAAATGGTTGGGAACCCCTGGTCTAGGCGATGGCGGTCGGCGGTTTAGGTCCTAGACCATTCCACGCTTAGTGGCAACTTCTAGCATATTTTTAGGTTCTAAATAAGGAAGTACTATACTAACAGGTTGCTAGCCTGCCGCCTAAAATATACCTTAACGTTCTTTAGTTGGCTCTTGCGACATCCACGAAAAAATGGAGAGATGTTATTCTAAACCCGACACCACACGGGAAATAATCCTTACTAGTCCTTACTAATATCATAAATCGGAAAGTGAGTTTGTTTGTTTGTTCCGCTTTCACGCCGTAACTACTGAACCGATTGCATTGAAATCTCAGAGCATATAATACTAGAGAGCGGACAAGCCGCCGGCGCCTGTGTCGCACATGTTAGCTCATTGGGCATACTCCGTCGACAGTTCACCGTCTGTTATTACCGAGTGTGCACGCGCGCTGTCTACTAAGAAAGTTCCGTTTTTTCCAAAATGGCGAGTTGTGTAATAATTACATGCAAAGATCACAGTGATTTGATTATTTTCCACACCAATGGGATCACTTTTCACAGGCAAATACTATAAATACTATTTATTTCAAATAAAACGACGAATTCAACGTTTTATTCCGAGTTGTATCCATATAACCTTACACTTGCTTGTCATTCAATATGTTTCATTATACATTGCTGCTGTACAAGTAACAGAGCTGCGCTGTGCTGTAAATCACAGTGTTAATGCCGCAATGAACGAGGTACATAACCATTCACGCAATAAGACATTTTCTCATAGTACAGCAGCGATGTTATCGATGTGTGCGTGCGTCATGCACGACTCACTGCTCGTTCGCATGAACACACACACAGAAATTTTTCGCGTGTATTGTGCAATAGGAGCGTCGATTAAGGGTGAAGTTACATCTATCAGCATCGAATCGCATTTTGCCATACAAAAACGCGCTATTGTATGGATATCCGTCAGCATCAATTCACCCTTCAGCATCGATTCAGCTTCAGCATTAAATGCTTATAAGTGTAACTATCCACTTCTCATGCTGAAGAATGCTTAATCAAGTTGAAGCATGAGAACGGCTGCTTAAAGCGTGAGATTAGATGCTTTCGGATGAGAATAGCTGCTTACGCATGCGACAGGACGCTTGCGATTGATAACGGCTGCTTAAGAGTGAGAAGCGGGATGCTTACGAATGAGAAAGGCTGCTTACGCAAAGAAAAGGAGGAAGAGTGCGGATGGGCGGCCGAACGCGTCATTAATGTCATTATCACAACGTGTTCATCTATCAAAGTGCACAAATTTGTTTACTTCCAATAATTTCAATAATTACCTATACTTCATCAATTTAGACGAGGAAAAATTTAAATTTTATTTGCGGCGTCGTGATTGCAAATAGCATGCGGCAGCATACGATAGCATGCGGCGGCATATAAAAGTACGCGATAGGATACTTAAGTAGATAAAAATATGCTATAGCAGCTGAACGCATGCGATGCGTATAGTGAGTTTAAAATCATCCAGCTAAATGCGATTCGATGCTGATAAATGTAACTTCACCCTTACAAGTGGGCGTGCTTTAGGTGTGTGCGTGCTTTGTCTTTACAATTACTGCAGGTGCTTTGTGTGGGTTCAAGAACTTGCGACAGGCATTCTCAATACAAATCGCCCGGCATGTCCGCTCTCCTTATTTCCTATATCTGTGATTGAAATAATGCAGACGTAAAGTTAGAAGTCCGGATTAAATAATAGGGTACTTTTTATCCCGGAAAATTTTATATTCTCGAGGGAAAACAAAAATATAGTTTGCTTGATGAAAGAATTGGAGATGGCGCTGTGTGTCGTTTAAAACAATGTAAAATTGCAAACGAATATAAACATGTAAATTTGTTGTGCTTTAAACCGCAATATAACCGAATTCCACGCGGGCGGAAAGCTAGTATTAAATAAATTGTAATAAGTGATTTATCCGAGATAATATTTCAATCTCGGTAACTCGAATCGACCCTGAAACGGCCGGCAAATTATACAGCCGGAATCAAGACTCGAAACGCTATAATTTTCAATGCAAAAACATTTCAAATTAGGGAAGAGCGTAATTCAAAAAGTTTCTACATTGCGTTAGTTGGGAGGTCGTTCTGAATTCGAAATGAGATTAGTCCTCTTGAATTTTAAAATTTCACCCCTATTAGGAGTTAAGGGGGGAGGGTAAACCTTACAAGAAGACGGCATTACTTCGGTATCTGCATCTGTATTTTTTTTTGTTGTTCGTCAGTTGTTGTGTAGTGTGGGATTTAGAATAATACCTTTCCATTAGACATACATATTGACACGCCTGTATTCCCAAGAGGGGTAGGCAGCGCACATGAATTCAAAAATCCAGCGCCACGTTTAGCAAATTCAGGGTAACCAGATGGTTAAACGTGATATTGCGGTGACAGGTTGCTAGCCCATCGCCCACAATTCTTACGACACCCACGGGAAGAAAAGGGGAGGTACTATTTTAACCCGACACCACACAGGACTTCCATTAGACAAAGGTATAGATATGTATCATCAAACTTCCGGAGCAGGGACGTCTCGCATTAGTAAAAATTGTACCAAGGCGTGACGTCACTCGTAACTTCAGAACACTGTATCCTCGTCATTTCTTGCTTGTCAGATAAAAGAAAAGAATATTTGGGTGATTCCCTGTAAGAATGTTCGACAATCAGTCCCATGGCAATGATTTTTTTAAATATTTATTCATTACCATGTGGTGCCGGGTTAGAATAGCACCTCCCCCTTTCTTCCCGTGGGTGTCGTAAGAGTCGACTCTGGGAAAGGGTTAGTGTATTGTGGGCGATAGGCTAGCAACCTGTCACTGCAATATCACGTTTAACCATCTGGTTACCCTGAAATTGCTAAACGTGGCACTGGATTTTTGAATTCATGTGCTCTACCTACCCCTCTTGGGAATACGGGCGTGCGAATATGTATGTATGTATGTATTTATTCATGAAATAAGATATAGTTCGTTTAATTTAATAAAAACCTTTTGCCTCTATTAAGTAATACAAACTATTTCTGATTTTGTAAATAAATACTTTAAAAAATCATTGCCAGGGGACTGATTGTCGAACATTCTTACAGAGAATAACCCATTTATTGAAAATAAATGTTATTGGTCATCTTTCTTTCACATGGCTTGAAGGTCAGCAGGAAGAGATCCCTTAAGGGATATGTTCGCCTTTGTACTTGTGTTTTGTTCTGTGCTAGTTAATTTGTCATGTTTATTTTGTACAATAAAGAGTATAATTCTATAATTTATTTACAGAACAAATATGTACAAAACAAAAACAATTAAAATTATATACAACTAACTTAAAAACTAAACTTAAATCTAAAATATATTTAAAAATGGGCACCCCCGAGGCATGGTTCCAAAGACGCTGGCAGCGTTTCCTCGCTGTATCGCAATGCTGATGCGTTGAGCGAGGAAGCTGCCAGCTCTTCGGTCTCCGGTTGCATCAACCAGCCGCTTGGAGAGCTCTTTCATTAAGTTGGTGGCGCTGGGACCCCACGGACCTAAGGTCTCGACCCCGAATGGTAAGAAAAGGTATTCTGGGCCGAGACCTCCGTATTTTGTGCTTTTTAGTTTTTCGGCCGCTTCAGCTGCCGCTCCTGGTTTAGTAGAAGTACCGTGGAGGTGGGACGGTGCCAGTGTATCGACACAGGTTGCATCCCACACCAACACACGTCCCTGCTTCCACGGAATTAAAGACATTCCGTCTGGTCTCTCGCCATCATCTCGAACTATTCCTGACGGTTCTAAAACCGCAGGCACGTTGATGGTGGCAAGAGAGCGACGGATAATATCGTTTAGAGCGGCATGTCTGGAAAAGCGGCCGGCACTCTTCTGGCAAGAAAGCCCGTGGTGGCCCAGCGCATCAACATTGTTACCGCAGGTGCATCTGTGTGGTACGCAGACAGGCACTCCAAGCCGCAGACAGGTTGCAACCCTCAGTGTTTCGGGCTCTAAGAACGTGCCGGTGTTGGCTGAAGGGAAGGCCTGCAGCCAATAGCCAGCCTCCACAGAACCCGCTGCCAATATTCTGGCACGTTCCGAGCCCATGCTGCGACACAAAAGGGAATCAAATGTCAATTTAGAAAAAATGTCATCCCAGGCCCTTTGAGATTTAGTATTGACAGGTAGATCTTCACCCGGGCAAGCAGCAGACCAAGCTATTTTGGCCTCCGACAAGCCTGCAGTCTCGTAGTTTAAAGAGCAAGCCCTTAGAATATTACCTATGAGAGCTGCAGAGCTGTGTGCGGAGGACAAAAAAGCTGGAGCGGATACAGATGTAATTTTGCGTATCCCTAACCCACCAAAGCGAATGGGAAGGGATGCTTGAGTCCAAGAATCTTCGCCGAGTTGAATGTTTAAAATTGCTTCTAGACTTGCTTTGATTAAATCATCCATACCTGTAAGTTCATTTTGGAATTTAGTGAATGGACAGCAGCGAAGTACATAAGTGAATTTAGGAACGAAAAGGCAGAATTTTAAAATTGTCAAGGCGAAATGAGGGCTAATTTCTAGAAGACGACTTTCATAGTTTTTGAATTTAGATATAGATTCCGAAATAAAGCTTTTAAATGATTCCTCAAATATAGGGGATCGCGGATCCTAGGAGGCTAAGAGAATTTCTGTCAACTATTTTTACGTTTGGGGTCAAGTTCTCAAATTTTGTTTTTAAGTCAAGGAAATTCAAATTTATGTTTTGGATAAATAATTCACACTTGCTAAAATTGAGCTCTAAGCCAATAGCTTGAAATAAAGAGTTACATACATACATACATACATACTAAGTAGTCATCCACCCAGTTGGGAGTAATATACAAGTGTGATGTATAAGTATTGATTGAAGAAGATTAGATAGAATGCAAAATAAAACCATTGTCACCAATCTTGTAATGATTCAGACGAGCGCTGGCGCCTCAACAATATCCTATTACATCACAGCCAATAACCGTTTCCAATAACGCTTTTAACTCTTATAAAGGCATAATTAAAATAACGAGAGGTAATTTTAACGAACGTTATTCACTTCAAAGGGATATCCACTTCTATAAACATCTAAATCGAATGATGTCGGGCTTATATCATCATCATCATCAGCCTATATACGTCCCACTGCAGGGCACAGGCCTCCTCTCACTGTAAGAGGGCTTGGGCTATAGTTCCCACGCGGGCCCAGTGCGGATTGGGAACTTCACACACAGCGTTGAATTACTTCGTCGTGTGTAGGTTTCCTCACGATGTTTTCCTCACCGAATAGCTCGTGATAAATATCAAATTCGATATCGCACATAAATTCCGAAAAATTCAGAGGTGCGAGCCCGAGGTTTGAACCCACGACCCTCTGCTTGAGAGGCCACAGTTCGAACCGCTGGGCTACCACGGCTTTTTTTACACGGGCTTATACATATAACACTTCTTTATTAACCCCCGACGCAAAAACGACGGGGTGTGTGTGTGTGTGTGTGTGTAAATGTGTATGTATCTGTCTGTGGCATCGTAACTCCCAAACGGATGATCCGATTTTAATGCGGATTTTTTTGTTCGAAAGCTATATCCGTCGAGAGTGTTCTTAGCTATGTTTTGTGGAAATCGGTTCAGGTCTTCAAGGTCATCAGGTCGTTTGTTAGGTAAGATGAGAATGTTACACGTTCAGTAAAGCCATCGATTTGGGGCTCGTCGGGGGTTTTTTTTTCTTC
The DNA here is from genome assembly GCA_005406045.1 of Adoxophyes honmai. NCBI lineage: Eukaryota > Metazoa > Arthropoda > Insecta > Lepidoptera > Tortricidae > Adoxophyes > Adoxophyes honmai. The sequence goes on from BHDV01000723.1 coordinate 35,255, forward strand.
TGTGGATGCCTAATGAAGCGAGTAGGTTTAAGTATGCTTTAGGCGACAGGCTAGCAACCTGTCACTGTTAAAGCTCTTTCACACTTACATACATACATACATTCAATCACGCCTGTATTTCCAAATGTGCTAGCTAGACTGTTTAAAATAATAAAAATAAAATGAAATGATTGACTACCGGGGGCTGCCATACAATCGAGGTTTTTTTGTGGTCGATATAAAGAATCTCAACGGTAACAAGTAGACACTTGAAATATATTCACGGAATAGTAAGTTGTACTTTAAAAGTAAATTTATAATTAAACTAGCTTTTGCCCGCGGCTCCGCTTGCGTTAAATTCGGGGTAACACAGAAGAGATAGCCCATATAGGTACCTACCAATTTATAGCTGTCTACATTGTTAATTGCGGAATTCTCCATAAATTTCCACCCTCACTTTGGAAAAGTGGGGGGTTTTGCAGAGACAAAAAGTAGCCTATGTCACTCTCCATCCCTTCAACCATCTAGCATCTCCACCCAAAAAATCACGTCACTCCTTCGCTTCGTTTAGCCGTGAAAGACGGACAAACAAACAAACAAACACACTTTCCCATTTATAATATTAGGTATGGATATGGATTAAAATAAAATAAATATTTAAATAATATAATTTTAAACAAAAAAAAACCGACTTCAAATTAGCAATATTTTGAAAGTATTCTGTTTACTGAATGTAAAATCTTGACTTCATCGACAAATAACCGAAAACGCCGTACATCTCCATATAAAATTTGAAGAGTTCCCTCGATTTCTCGAAGATTCCATCATCAGATCCTGGTGTCGTGCCAATGAGACCAATTTCGAGTTATACCCTTTCGTATAAAAAAAAATTGAAAATCGGTCCACGGGTTTTCGAGATATCGAGTAACATACACACAAAAAAAAAATAAAAAAATAAAAAAAATTAGGTCGAATTGAGAACCTCCTCCTTTTTGAAGTCGGTTAAAGAGGCTCCAATACGAAAAAAAAAACATAATTATTTGCACTTTTTGGTATAGAACACTTCGAGTCCGACTCGCACTTGGCCGGTTTTTATGTTATTCTCGCTTCGCATCGCATTAACTATTCTGCGCGTGAACTCAACTATGACGATCCAAACTTCGTTCTAGAAGAAAACAAACCAGTTATTTAAGATTACACGGCTTGTAAACAACATTGAGTTTGCTGGGAGTGGGAAAACTGGGGAAATTGCGGATAGAGGACTTGGTGTCTAACTGACAATGTATCAGGACTTAGTAAGTACCTATACCTTATCGGTTTAGGTAGTTAAAGCAATATAAACAATCTTGACATGTCTTTTTGTTGAAATACACAGTCTAAAAATGAAAATCGTTACACTATACAATTCAATTATGAAAGTAAATGATTTTTTCATACCTAAATTGTAAAATGGAAAGATTTCGATTTAAAAAGTGTACGTTTAAATAAAAAGACACGTCAAGATTGTTTACATTGTTTTAACTACCTAAACCGATAAGGTATAATTACTTAAGTACACACTTTGACCTGTGTGGTGTTAAGTTAAAATGACACCTCTCCATTTTTTTCACGGATGTCGTATGAGGTGACTAAGGAAACAGGTCAAGTTAAGGTATAATTTAGGCGACAGGCTGACAATCTACATATGCCTGCCAACTCAAAACCTAAATAAACCTGCCAAGTGCGAGTAGGACTCGCGCACGAAGGGTTCCGTACCAAAAACTGCAAAAAAAATCAGAATTTTTGTATGGGAGCCCCCCTTAAATACTAATTTT
>BHDV01000723.1:42506-73118 GCA_005406045.1 Adoxophyes honmai
AGTGACAGGTTGCTAGCCTGTCGCCTAAAGTATACCTTAACTTATGTCCTTAGTCGCCTCTTACGACATCCACGGAAGAAATGGAAAGGTGTTATTCTAAACCCGACACCACACGGGGTACTAAAAACAGCATACAATTAATTATTTATGGGGGGCTCCCATACAATAATCGTATTTTACATTTGAAAAATTCACCGATTATTTAGTTGAATATCTACTTTAAAAATAAAAAAATGTATTAATAATTATAAGAGTATTTAATGGGGCTCCCATACAAACAATGTATTTTTCCGAGCGCGAATCCGATTTGCACTTGGCGGGTTTTTTTTATTTTGATTTCTCCATAGAATTTTGACGCCGATCGACAGTGAATACTTAGATTAATTATTGGAAAAACTTACACTATTACATATTAGATAGACATAGGCACACATCACCCCTTTTTTCCCAAATGGGGTAGGCAGAGCACATGAAACGTTACATGGTAGACCAATTCATAGCCATATTTATTAGGTTTTTTTTGTTTTAAGTTAGAAAAGTGGTTAGTAAAAGAGGTAGGTTGCTAGTATGTTGCCAAAAGCGTATCTAAGCTGCCTTAGTCCCCTCTTATGCCATTAACGAAAGAAATGGAGCTGTTATTAGAAACTCTATTCAGTTTTTTAAAAGTTTTTTTAACAATAGTTCCAAGACCAAAACTAATACATATAAATAACTAAATCGGACGTTGCTTGAAGCTAATTGATTAACTATAAAAAGACCTAGATATTTTGCCCACCCGCGTCCTTACAAACATCAGATTAACGGCTAGGGTGGGCAAAGTAATCACTGTAAAAATATTATCAAATAATTCATTAACTCACATTTCTAATTAAACATTAATCAATTCTCAGCGCAAGCTTGAAAGGTAATTCAATACAGACAAGAATAAAAAACAACCCATCCTGTAATTTTCTAGAACTGTGTCATACGTACCATTAAAACCCCATTTGAGGCAAACCACCACCACCCAGGCCCCACAAACACTTCAAAACATCGATAAATAACATCACTAGTCACTAAAATCACACTTTCTTAACATTTAACCAGAAAACAACTGTTTTTAGGTCAGAAAATGGGTATCATGACGCTTTCCGTTCGACCAAGGAATTCTACTGATTATTTTATGGAAAGCTATACGTAGTTATGTAAAATTATACAACAATTTGTTTTACTTCATTATACACCTAAAAAACTACCCCCATAGAGTGTATTTCCCTTTAGAAATGCTGGGGGGAAACTCTGCCATGCTAAAGAGAATCGTTCAATCGATTTTTAGCCCTAAGGCTAGGGTGTTGAGTCGATGTTCCTATGAAAGCTGGGGAGGGTAAATTTTCTTCACCCCATCTCCTTCAGTTAAGGATGGGACAGTGAAAAGCGTTTGTTAACGAAGCGTTGTTTTATATCGATCGTTAATAACGTTCGGTAATAACGTTAGTATATTTTGTGAAGTAGGTAGGTAGAGTATTGCGGTAGTGTTTATAGTAAAAATAAAATAAGTGCATTCCAATAAAGGAAAAATTTTGTTGTGGCGCATGGTAACTGTCATGCTGTTTTAATTTAGTGAGAATGAAACAGAAAAATATTTACAATCTAAAAATTAGGTACAGAATAAAGCCGATCATTGCCCTGAGCCCTTAGCTATAAAACACTGTTTCACATTTACAAGAGAAACAGGACTTAATATATTTATGTGGCTCGTGTGTGTGAGTGTGTGTGTGTCTGCGAGTGCGCCTGTCAAGCACTCATTACTCCGGCGTCAGGCATGGTAGTCAAGTTTCATGACCCATTTAGCCGTTTTGCTTTAGAGATATGGAATTCTTTTTTAACCCTTTGGTTTACAAATACACTTAGAATTCATTAGGGGTCCATTTGGCTTTAAAAGTATCACACTAATATTATAAAGTCGAAAGTTTTGTATACTAAACTTTAACACATAGGCCACACCATCCCGGAAAAATATAACGATCAAATGGGATCGTGATAAACTAGTCGTAGTTCTGCGTAAATAGAGTCGCGATCAACAGCTAAGTAGTAAAAACATAAAAAAACACAACGAAGCCATTTCATGGTTTTTGGTGCACCTGGCCTTCCATATCCACTTCCGTGGATGTCAAAAGATATGCTTCAGCGACGTACATACATAACGTCACGCCTCTTTCCCTTAGGGCAGAGACTACTTCGTTCCACTCGCTACGATCCAGAAATGAAGACCTGGATTTGGAGAGGGCGAGAAGGGCGATGGCAGTGCGTGGAAATATGATTGCCCGCAGATTTGCAAAGTGTAATGAACAAGTGAAATTGACGCTTTTCAAGGCTTACTGTCAGACGTTCTACACCTGCAGTCTGTGGATAAGCTTTACGCAGAGGGCATACAATGCACTGAGAGTCCAGTATAATAATATTATGAGACTGCTGTTGCGGCTGCCGAAACGCTGTAGTGCATCCAATATGTTTGCCGAAGCGCGAACAGACGACTTTTTCGCAATTAGACGCAAACGTGTTGGATCTCTACTCAGACAAGCGCGGGGCAGTGGCAATAGCCTCCTCGGGGCATTGTCGGAGAGGCTTGACTGTCCCTTTACCAAATACTGGGCTGAAGTGGCCACCGGTAGGGCCAAGGATGTTTATGTGTTTTGTATTGTTTTATTTTATTTTATCTTATTTTTTTTTTTGTACCTACTAACATAGTAATTAAGTTAAAATTGTTACTAACATCATATGGGCTATATACTGGTTTGCAATAAATGAATATTTTTTTTATTTTTTTATTTTTAAGGCCGACACACGAAACTATGACAACCTAACCCATTTAGCTCTCCTTTGTCTCTCTCTCCGCAAGCCTATGACTTGCATTAAAACAAACACCGCGATCAATCAAACGGTACCTGAATAGATTGTGTAGCGACCCAGCATAAAATTTAATATTTATTGCAAAAAAAACCGAACCATAGCGAACTAAAAATACAATTAATTTTCTATAAATAAAAAAGTATATTATTTTTAGTAGACAGAGCGCACGTAACGCTACATAAGCAAGACCATGACCATGTATTATAATTTCATGGCCACTTCTAGCATATTTTTATGCTTTGAGTTCGCAGGTATAATAATAATGACAGGTTGCTAGCCTGTCGCGTCTTCGCGTCGCCTCTTAAGACATCCACGGTAGAACGAAAGACGTGTTATTCTAAGCCCGAGACCACAGAATGTCATTCTGTGATGTAATTTAACCAACTAAAAATTGATTTGTAGTAATAGGTCGACTCTGGGAAAGGGTTAGTCACTAACTAACTAACCGTTAGTGTTTTGTGGGCCATGGTTACCCTGAAATTGCTAAACGTAGATACATACATACATACTTACATACAGTCACGCCTCTTTCCCACAGGGGTAGGCAGAGACCATTTTGTTCCACTTGCTACGATCCTGACATACTTCTTTTGCTTCATTCACATTCATGAGTCTCTTCATACATGCTCGTCGTTTTCGGGTACTCTTGACCTGACCTGTTTCTAAAACGTCCGCGATTTGGTCACGGAGCGTCCGTCTAGAATCTAGTGCTAAACGTGGCACTGGATTTTTGAATTCATGTGCTCTGTTTACCCCTCTTGGGAATACGGGCGCGATGCATGTATGTAATTTAACGAACCGTTAACGAACCGTCAACCGTTAACTGCCCGTTATTCGTCCCTATGTAATGTTGCCACAGCAAAATACCAAATTAACTCCGTATTACTTGTACCTATGTTTTTTACTAATTAGGAGCCATGCCTAAGTTCCCTCAAGGGTTGATTCGTGATTTGATGAGGGTTGAATTGCCCTTTACCTCTTTCTGTTTATGAATTAAGAAAAACATTATTTTAAGTGACTGCCGTGATTTGGCAATAATTTAGAGGGGTTGATTGAGGTTTTTAAAAGCTTTGAGTGTAGCAAAATGGTTTTATTTTGAAGTCGACATGTGCTACTAATGATTTTTATCGTCAGGTATTGTATTGTATCGCATCGCTGATAATGGATGACTTAGGTGAAGCGATGAAGTAAGTACTTACTATGTTCTAACTATGAGGATGATCTTTGGAAAACAAGGACTGAACCCGTATGGTGTCGGGTTTAGAATAACACCTCTCCGTTTCTTCCGTGGATGTTGTAAGAAGCGACTAAGGAGATAATTTTAAAACTTAAAGGCTTGCTTTAGGCGACAGGCTAGCAACCTGTCACTTTTTTACTATGTATTCTTTCTGTTTTCTTGCGAACCGTGAAATAGTCATAATTATGATTTTGTCTATTTCACGTTTCGTGTGCTCTGCCCTATTTGGGAACAGAGGCGTGATTGTATGTTTGTATGTATGTAAGGACAGAATACCTATTGTTATACAAGTGGCTAGAAATTGATCGTGCCTATTTTAACCAATGGTCGGGTATATGCGACTGCAAACACCTTTACAATGAGTATTTCGTCCCTTAGCTAACAATACCGCGTAAGTCAGTTTTGCTTAGTTTTCAGGAGACACAAAAAACTGCAAAAAAAAATTAATTTTTACAATACCGGCATGATATAAATGCAAATATTATGGGGTATTGAGTCTAGATAAGATGAATATTAAAGTGTACATGTATTTGGCTTGAAGTGGTAATTTTCATGACTTACGCGGTTTTACTCCAACAAAATTAAAGACTTAAGCGGTGTTCGTTACATACATGTTTTAATTATTTTAGCAAACAATATTGAAATATAAAGTAAATATACAATAATTTTTAAAAAGGATTATCACCAGTAACATAAACTATTGTCCTTCATAAAAAAAATATTTAGACAAAAATTTTACTACGACAAAAACAAAAAAATCTTCACTAAATGTATTATAAAATAAAGTGATAGAAAATACCTTCTAACGAGATTGACGAGATTTTTCTTTGGCTTGAATAACTCCATAATGATATATCAATAATACTATCAAGTCCATTTTCTTAATTTCCAATTTACTTATAATATTTTTTAGCTATCACTAGTGCCTAACGGTAGGTACATTAAACACTCCATAATCCAAATTAAATGCATACATACATTACATACTCTCACGTCTGCATTCCCAAGAGGGGTAGGTAGAACACTTGAATTCAAAAATCCAGTGCCACGTTTAGCAATTTCAGGGTACCCTGATAACGTGATATTACAGTGACAGGTTGCTACACAACAACACAACATACAAGGTTGGTTTACAAGATAATAATCCAAATTAAAAGACTCGAAATATAAGTTTTAAAATGAAGCGAACTTATCCAAAAGAGTCTTCATAATTTTCAAAAAATTGATACTAACATCTAACGACAATAAACATTTTAAATTTTAAAAGGCAACGCGTCGTTTCGGCGTCTAGGCCTTTCTAATCATGAAGGTCCTTACATCTTTGCAGGTTTCCAAAAATAATTTGGGGAGCTCTTTTAACATTCTGATATTAGTGATATTTATTGGCTGATAAGGCAATGGCTGCAAAGGTTCATCAAAAATTTGCTACACCAAATTGTTTCATCTGGTTTGAACACCCTACACTCAGTAACAGGGGTGTCTCCGGCTATTCTTTAAGGACAAATCTTTACAATTAGTGAATTCAACGTTTGTTATTTTTCTCTGGGACCTAGTATTATTGGCGGATGTATCACACTGTGCTATTTCCTCGTCTGAACTAGTTTATTCCGGACAAGCATAAAGGGCAAAACTTCAGGTATCGTTTCAGTCTTTGGACTTAATGTATACCAGGACCTGCACATTTATGGTCGTTCATTAATAAGTTTGCCTCTAATTGTGCAGGTTTTGTTAATTATAATCGTTTTTGTTTAATACAACCATACTTCTGTGTAAGCCTTACCTACTATTGCAAACCATGGAAAATACTTAGTGACTTCGCATGGAGTCTCAAATTTTGAAAACTTTTTATCACCACAGCAAGTCGCGTCATTGTCTACGATCTCGTTCATACATAATTCTCACGCCTGTGTTCCCAAGAAGGGTAGGCAGAGCACATGGATTTAACAATCCAGTGCCACATTCAGCAATTTCAGGGTAACCAGATGGATTCAGATCTCGTTCATAGTAAGTAAATAAGTAGGTACAAAATGTGAGTAAATACTTTTTGCACAAAAAAAGCACGTTATAAAAATACGCTCTAAATAGTAGAAAAGGCCAACTTATCCCATAAAGGATCTCTTACCTTTGAGAACCTTTTTCTTAGTTATTTTGTTTTCAGGAGTAAAATAAATTTATACTTTCATAGCAGCAATCATTAGTTAGTACATTTCACCTTAGATACATTAATTTTACACCAAAAACGCTCCCGCAAATAACGCAGTAGTCAGAAGTTTATAACAGAAATACAGCTTAAGCCAGCGAAACAAGCACAAAAATTTATAGGAAATACCGCTCAAGTCAACAAAACCTTACATTGCAACACCGCTTAAGTTGTACCATGGTTTTAATTTAATTTTTATGCAGTAATTAAATGTGAACTATTATAATATTGTACATTAATTAATTAACTTATCTTTTAGCTAGATATTAGTATACAGTCCGTTTGAAAATCTCTACTAATTTAAAAACTATTCACAATCTAATGACTAGCGACGTGAACCATGCCAATTTTCTATGGCGGATTGAGGACTTGCGCGGTGTTAGGGCAAGCAATGAGTTGTGTGGTGTTACTATTTCTTAAATAACGCGCTCTAATTGGTCGATACAGCCTCCAGGGTGAGCCCATTGGATGCGCAAAAAAATAATCTACCGATTGGTATACAAAACGTCGTATGGACAATTTTTGACTTACGCGGTATTGTTAGCTAAGGGACGATTTCCAGAAAATAAAATTGACCTCGTAGGAGACGTTTCATCGCTTTTCAGGTCGTTGCCCCCTGTGTTTTACCTACCTTACGTCCCGTACGCAAGTAAAATTAGTCGGAGCGTACGCACTTGCAATCAATTGATAGTGCGATGCTACGCAGTTGACTAAAAGCCTGTGGTAGTACACTCCTTACCCGTGATACTACTAGTAGTACCACCAGTAGTAACACTAAGGAGTGAAGCCGTAATATAAAGGACTGGGCAATTTCCAAAATCTCGTAATTTTTTCTACATGAATATCCCGGGAAAATCTTCACAGGGGTTTTCAGACGCATATTATTATGTGTACTTGACCACTAGTGAAAATATTTACGCTCAATTTCCGACCACCCTTTATTTAAAGTATTTACCAATTTAAGACAACACGTGTCGAGCTGAAACACCTTCATTCTATGAAAAAAAATCCGTAATTTTTTTCACATAGACATACATACATGCATATTCTCACGCCTGTACTTATTCCCAAGAGGGGTAGGCAGCGCACGTGAACTCAGAAATCCACTGCCTCGTTTAGCAATTTCAGGGTAGCCAGGATGGTTAAACGTGACGTTGCAGTGACAGGTTGCTAGCCCATCGCCCAAAATGCACTAACCCTTTCCCAGAGTCGACTCTTACGACACCCACGGGAAGAAAGGGGGAGGTGCTATTCTAACCCGGCACCACACGGGTTTCACATAGACACCTTTCCATAATTTATTGGGTGGTAGTCGGCCGTATTCGGCGAGCGGCAGGTCACGGTCTGACTAGGTGACGGCGTTCGGCGGACAGTCTAGTGTAAAGACGACGTTCGTGGACCGATGTAGGTAGCTTAGAACACGTGCGGTTACTGCATTAGGTGAACGTCATAATGTTATTACCGTTTTATTACTCGGTACTCGATTGGCTAATAAATATTTTTGATTAAGTGCATTTGAATTTCGGAATTACTATTCGGTGAAAGAAAACATCGTGAGGAAACCTGCACACATCGCCGAAGTAATTCTATGTTGTGTGTGAAGTTCTCAATCCGCACTGGGCTCGCGAGGGAACTTATAGCTCAAGCCCTTTCATACTGAGAGAAGGCCTGTGCTCAAGCAGGATGCCGTAATAAGGCTGGATGATGATGACATTCGAATTTACAATATTGTTATGGCAATGGAAATTCACGAGTTCCTTATTACCCAGAGGGAGTAGGAAGAGCACAAGAAACGTAAGACGAAAGAAATTAATAGTGATGGGCTGCTGGCATGCTGCTGGCCTGTCGCCTAAAACATACCTCAACCTTTTTCCTTCGTCGCCTCTTACGACATCTATGGAAGAAATGGAAAGGTGTTCTAAACCCGACACCACACTAAAAATAGATATGCTATACGTAATCAAAGACCACGTAATAGAGTATTTCTATGCCAAAAAACTGTATAAAACCTATTTTTGATTAAAATAGAAGTACATAGTTTAATGGACGATAAACCTTTGCTATTGCGTAATCGTAAAAAAAACCTAAACGTCAAGCTTGACAATTCGCAATTCGCAAATGACAACATAACCTGACTTAAAATTGGTTTGGTAATACATTCCGAATTTTAAAGTTTAACCAGGTTTATTGAGTATTCATGAGATAAAGACTTGTTAAAGTTACAAAACATTGTATTTCAAAGTGGATTATACAACCAAACCATGAATATAGCGCGGACAGTTTGCACGATACGCCACAAAAATGTCGGCAGCACCATCTACAGAAAATTCCAATTTACGGCTACAAATTTTGACTCCACACACGCATCACAGCCAAAAGTACAAGATGAGAAGTTCGACTTCGAAGATTTGAAGGTTATAGAACGCACGGAACGCAGAAAAGCCGCTATTCAACCGTTTATGAAGAATGTTTTCGTTTCGATTTTCGACCGTGATTTGCTGGCGTATCCTGAGGTTTTACAAAAGGAGGAGAGCGAAGAGTTAGACAAGAGAGTCTCTAGTCTTGAGCGCGTGTTTAGTAACCCCGAGAAAACAGAGGAAGATCGTATAAATGCCTTAAAAGAGAATCAGATATTTGCTGCACCTGTGGGGTTGACTTTGGGTGGCTTAGCTATGAATTACACTGAGAGTATAAGGTTTGTTTTATGATTACCAAGTCCACGTTACGTTTCCACGTCTTCTTGCCACTTTTAGCATATTTTAGCATATGTATGCCACTTTTAATATATCTTGTTTCGTATCTACAATCAATTATTTAAAAATACAAAAATATACATACATACATACATATACTCACGCCTGTATTCCCAAGAGGGGTAGGCAGAGCACGTGAATTCGAAAATCCAGTGCCACGTTTAGCAATTTCAGGGTAACCAGATGGTCAAACGTGATATTGCAGTGACAGGTTGCTAGCCCATCGCCCACAATACACTAACCCTTTCCCAGAGTCGACTCTTACGACACCCACGGGAAGAAAGGGGGAGGTGCTATTCTAACCCGGCACCACACGGGACAAAAATATATCTGTAAATAAAGCAAGGATCTGTGTCTAAGCATACTAGGCGTTAGGTTAGATAAGTGACAGGTTTCTATCATCTAAAACTTATGTTAATCTAATAAAGTCTATTTCTTCCCTTGGATACAAAATTTACATCTACAAATTTAATCTCAAATTGTCAAGTAATGATGCCACATATTACAAGTATTGTTGGGTTGTGTGCTCAAAACAATAAAGTATGTTAGCACCTTGGAAACAATTGGTTTAGCCATGTTATTTTATAAAAAAAATATGATAATTTGTCTTTAACGTTCGATAGTGAACGTAAGAGTAGATTATTAATTTACCAATTGAAATCTTTATTACAGATATCTAGAGACAATATCATCAGACCTGCAGCTATCACAACGTATCAGTGACCACTGGGTAGCTCTCGAAGCTCTAAAAGCCGGTCTACGTTCAGACCAGTTCCGGCAGATACTGGATGACCTGATTAGCGGAGAACATACAATATCTCTATGTGTGAGGGAAAAGTTAGCTGAGAGAATATCGCAAGCTGACTTCAGGACTATTGCTGAGTTGGACGGGCAAGGTAATACCATATCACCATATACTGTATCAATACCACAGGATAGTTAATATAATTTTAAACAAAAAAAAACCGACTTCAAATTTGCAGTGTTTTGAAAGTATTCTGTTTACTGAATGTAAATTCTTGCTTCATCAACAAATTACCAAAAACGCCATACATGTCCCTATAACATTAAATTTGATGAGTTCCCTCGATTTCTCCAAGATTTCATCATTAGATCCTGATGTCGTGCCAATGGGACCAAGTTCGAGTTATACCCTTTCGATAAAAAAAGAATTTGAACAAAGGTTCACGGGTCTCCGAGATATCAAATAACATACACACAAAAAAAATATTAGGTCGAATTGAGAACCTCCTCCTTTTTTGAAGTTGGTTAAAAATTTAATTGAATTGAACAAAAGTCATGTTCAGGCAGAAACCATATGCTGTCTCTCTCTAGCATTGCTTGCACACAAAGTTGAAACTTACTGAGGGACTTGAGTGTTCATATTCCATAGAACAATGTCATAAAAGACGACTAAGGAAATAGGTTTAGGTATGCTTTAGGCGACAGGCTAGCAACCTGTCACTAATATACCCCTCCAATTCTTTTGTGAAACGTAAAATTACGCTAGAAGTGGCTGCAAAGCGTGAAAGTCACTGTTTGGTCTGTGCCATGTTTCGTGTACTCAGCCTTCCCCATTTGAGAACAGAGGCGAAATAAAATTGTATGTATGTATTGCAGAAATATGGCGTGTGTCCGGAGAGAAGGTTTGCAGCGCCACGTCAGGCTACTACCTAGTGCTCGGCAGCGCGGAGGCAGGCCGCCTGCGGGCGTACCTCGTGCACCCCGGGGCCCACGGGGTGGAGGCCACAGGGGAATACGTGGCCTTCCACAAGACACCAGGTGAGAATGAGCGTTTTTTTACTATGATGAAAGTAGTGTGTTAGTATAATGAAAATAGTATGTTACTGTGATGAAAATAGTATGTTACCATGATGAAAATAGTATGTTACCATTATGAAAATAGTATGTTACCATAGTGAAAATAGTATGTTACTATGATGAGCGTAGTATGTTATTAGGAGAGTGGTGCGTTACTGTTATAAGTAAGGTTACTGTTGTGAAAGTGATGTGAGTGGTGATAAGTGAACTGCTATCCATCATTGTTTATTTCATTACTTTCAGCAACACCTCTTGACGAAGTATCAGAGGTGGCCCTAGCACACATCCTGAGCGCTTCGCGGCTCCACACGGCGACGCTTTGCCGCTGTAGCCTGCAGCAAGCCATGCTAGCCGCGACAGACTATATACGGGACCGGGTGTTTAACGGTATGTCAGTCTATATCGTCAAGTCAGGTCAGGTCAAGAGTACCCGAAATCGACGAGCTTGTATGAAGAGACTAATGAATGTGGATGAAGCAAAAGAAGTATGCCAGGATCGTAGCAAGTGGAACAAAGTGGTCTCTGCCTACCCCTGTGGGAAAGAGGCGTGACTATATGTATGTATGTATGTATGTATATCGTCAAGGATTTTTACTAGCTTTTATTTAACTTCACTTTTGTATGTATGTATGTTTGTATGTTTACAAATCTTGCATGGAAGATTTGAACTACTTTCAATACCGATTGAGCTGAAATTTTGTACACTTGTGTAAATCGGATGACAAAACTATATTCCGGTAGTGGACTTCTGATGGTCTAGCTGGGACTGTCTCCGATGGAGGGAACTCTTCAACGGTTGGTCTGATTGGCTTGAAACCTGGATGGCAATGAAGTACACTTGGCAAAAAGTACAGTCGACAAAAAGCTTGTATCGAAAATTATTTTTTTGTTGGTACGCTTATTTATCGAAATGTTCAAGTATTCAAGTTTTTATTGCACATTTTTGCTGTATCCGTGTGGAGTCGGATTTAGAATAGCACCTCTCCATTTCTTCCGTGGATATCGTAAGAGGCGACTAAGGAAATAGGTTAAGGAATATTTTAGGCGACAGGCTAGCAACCTGCCACTATTTTAACTACCAACTGTAAACTTAAAAAAAATTATGTGCTATAAGTAGACCCCGCTATCGGAGGTGCAAAACGGTAGCTGTCAATTTCGTCCCATTACTAGGGAAGGGTAAAAATTTTTTTGAATGTCGATAAGTAATTATAATGACAGTCTAATGACATTTAATTTCTATTGTATAAAATATTATTAGACGACTCGTAAGCACAGCTAAATAATCGTAGAAATGTTGTCAGATGACCTGGACTATCTATTGACGTAAAAATAAATTATTATCAGTATAAGACTAAGTGGACAGTATTAACCTGTACTGAAAAGTTTTATCTCAAGAGCGTTCATGCACTAGGTATCCTGCAACTTGAAACGTAAGAAAAGTAAGATTTTTTGTTGTACTAATAACGATTTATATTTTTAATGCTAATGATTATCATAGATCCCAAAAAAACATTAAAAATAGTATACAAATAAACGGCACTTGTACATAAAAAAATGTATTGAAAAGTCGAGTATCGATATCGACATCACAAAATATGATTTGATTACCCGTCCCTAAAATTTGACAGCTACCATTTTGCACCTCGGATAGCGGGGTCTAGCTATAAGTGGCCACGAAACGTGAAATAGTCATCGTTTTGTCTATGTAGCATTTCGTGAACTCTGCTAACCCCATTTGGGAAAACATGCCTGACTTATGTATACATACATACATACATACATATTCTCACGCCTGCATTCCCAAGAGGGGTAGGCAGAGCACATGAATTCAAAAAACCAGGGGCACGTTTAGCAATTTCAGGGTAATTAGATGGTTAAACGTGATATTGCAGTGACAGATTGCTAGCCCATCGCCCACAATACACTAACCCTTTCCCAGAGTCGACTCTTACGACACCCACGGGAAGAAAGGGGGAGGTGCTATTCTAACCCGGCACCACATGGGTTGTATGTATTATGTATGTATGTACATATCATTTACCTTGTTCACAGGTAAACCTCTCTCCGAGCTGCCCACATTGAAGTCCACTGTTGGGTCTGCCCTCTTAGACATATACGCTTCAGAGAGTGCCGAATACTTCACAGCGGGACTCCTCGATGGGTACATGAATCCTGATGCTGAGATGGAGACGGCTATGTGCAGGTATACCCTCCCGAAACTGTGGTTCCGTGTTCACATAGAACGCAAAGTTAGTATGAACGTATAGTGTCGGGTCTAGAATAACACCTCTTAATTTCTTCCGTGGATGTCGTAAAGCGACTAAGTATTTAGAAAAGTTTAGGTGTGTTTTAGGCGACAGGCTAGCATCCTGTTATTTTAAAACACACTTAATAGGTGAAAATATGTAATATGATAAAATAAGCCCCGTGTGGTGCCGGGTTAGAATAGCACCTCCCCCTTTCTTCCCGTGGGTGTCGTAAGAGTCGACTCTGGGAAAGGGTTAGTGTATTGTGGGCGATGGGCTAGCAACCTGTCACTGCAATATCACGTTTAACCATCTGGTTACCATGAAATTGCTAAACGTGGCACTGGATTTTTGAATTCATGTGCTCTGCCTACCCCTCTTGGGAATACAGGCGTGAGAATATGTATGTATGTATGTGTGATAAAATAAGCTAATGTTAAAACAATAAGGCCCCATGATAAAATAGAAAAAAACATTTTTTTCACACATTCTGGAAACCAACACACTAATGAATATAGTGACCTCACTTGACCTTTAACCATCCATAAAGCATTAAAAAAAACTTCCAGAAACTTCATAGCGTCCCACGGCCAAAGAAAAATGTTGGATCTACTGTCTATACCCCCGTTGGAGCATCAGAAACAGTTCAGCCAACATTTCGAGGACCTCAGACTGCTCACGCTGCGAGGAGAGAACCAGGGCAGCATCAATATGTTTATTGGTATGTATACTGTTTTCGAATTTGTAGAAACTCAGTTTTAGTTTTTATTTTTATTGACATTGTATTTTTGAGTTATTATTAATTATTTGTATATTAGAAATTGGACAATCCCAAAATGGTGAGATTATTATTATTATTTATTGGTTATTGGTTTCTACATGTTGTTTTTATTTAATTCTGACATATTTATTTTTGTGACATTGAATTTTTATTTTTATTTTATTTCTTAAAACACCTGACGAATTCAATTTAAAATCGCTTAACTTGACATTGTATTTTGTATTGTTAATGTGTATTTTATATTGAACTAGCGGACCCGGCGAACTTTGTTCCGCCTGGGAAAATGAATGAGCAGACTTTTGATTTAAAAGTACCGGGATAGCATGAGTTATATACGGTCGCACAAACATGACTTTCTTTTATGGATAAATTAGTATCTTATGTCATTTTCCTGGAGGTTTGAAGCCTATTGAAGCTACCTCCCCATTTCAGCCAAATCTGTTCAGCCGTTCTCGAGTTATGAATAGTATAATTTTATAGGTATACATAATATGTATAGAAAAACAATATGTCAGCATTACCTCAAGCACGGCTAAACCGATTTAGATTATTTCGGATTAGTTTAAATGGGCACAATCGTGGTTAACAGAATAAGTATTAAAAAAGTCATAAAAACCTTTGATTTGAAATTCTGACATATGGTTTTTATGGTTCCCTACCCAAGGGGTAAAAACGGGACCCTATTTCTGAGACTTCGCTGTCTGTCTGTCTGTCTGTCTGTCTATCACCAGGCTGTATGTCATGAACCGTGACAGCTAGAAAGTTGAAATTTTCACTATACCTACCCACTTAATTGACTACGACAGTTTCATGTATGTTTTAATTTGATTAATCTTATTAATTTCACGTTATTCCTTTCTTTTAAAATACTATGTTACGTAGGCAGAGTTGTTATTTTTTAGCTATTCTTTCGATTGACATCATAAAAGTAGGATGATTTTTTTTGACATTTTAGTCGGTTCGATTCCCAGACGAAAAAGTAATTTTTAGTAAATCTATTAATGCAGAATTACTAACTTTTAAAAATAAGATAAAGTCTTCTTTGAGCAAAATACCCTCTACGTTATTTAAGGTACTTCCCCTCCATGTCCCACTTTGGAACACCCTGTATAATTTTTAGAAAATCTATCATTACAGGATTACTAACTTGTAAAAATAAGATAGTCTTCTTTGAGCAAAATACCCTATCTACGATATTTAAGGAACTTCCCATTCATGTCCTATATTTGGAGCACCCTGTGTAATTTTTAGAAAATCTATTAATGCAGAATTACTAACTTTTAAAAATAAGATAAAGTCTTCTTTGAGCAAAATACTCTATCTACGATATTTAAGGTACTTCCCCTTCATGTCTCAAATATGGAACAACCTGTATACATGTCGAACGGGATAAAAAGTATCCTATGTCCTTTTCCTGGCTCTAAGCTATCTACCCACCAATTTTCAGCCATATCGGTACAGCCGTTCTTGAGTTATAAGTGGTGTAACTAGCACAACTTTCTTTTATATATATAGATGAATAAATAATCTAATCTAATCTAATCTACCCGGAATAACACCTGTACATTTCATCATAGAAAGGGTATAAAAATATACTTAATAATAATTTAAAAAATAATTAGACAAAACCTACGTCATACAAAATCAATTCACAAAAAGACCGTCAAAATGTAAATACATAAAATAATAATGAAATGAAAAAAAACCGTGTATTGTCGGGCTTAGAAAAACACCGACCATTTCTTCCGTGGATGTCGTAAGAGGCGACTGAGGATAAATAGGTTTAGGTATGCTTTAGGCGACAGGCTACCAACCTGTCTACTATACCTGCCAAATCAACTAAAAAATATGCCAGAAGTGGCTACAAAACGTGAAATAGCTATGTAGCGTTTCATACGCTCTGCCTGTGTGTCTATAGTTTATTCTTACTTTGTTTACAGCTCTGAACGGAATCCACCATGCCGGCAAAATAATGTCACAAGAAATAAAACAAATAAGAAACCCGCTGTTTCATCCCACTTTCATCATTAAGAAAGTCATCGCCAACAGGCATCAGGTAAAATTATTAGGATCTATAGGTAGATAGATAGATGTGTTTATTTCATTTTGAAAATTACATTATATTCGATGTGTCATAATCATAACATAATATATTCACAAAAGGATCGTCAAATAAGTAAGTTTTCATTATTTGTCAAGAATTGTCTTAGTTTCTCTTGGAAAAAAAATGAAAGTCAATTTAAATCTTAAAACTTTACAATCAAATTTAAAACAAACAAAAATTGATGAATTAAAAAGGGGAGTAATAATCAAAATCATTTATCCTAATAACAAATCAAATATCAAAACTCGAACATTGTGTTAACAGTTCGAATTGTCAGTCGTTATGAACATCCAACCATATGTGCATGAGTATATTGAATTGTACGCCAAAATTAATAATAAATTTAATTTCTTACCTAAATTAGTGGTCACTGTGGCATCAACTTGATTTTTACGCAGCAAATCGGCTGCTCACTGTATGTATGTTTGAATGTGTTACAGGAGAACGACGACCCCAAGCTAACCCTGTACCTAGCAGAACACTTGCACCCCTCCCTTCGCCCGGCGGCAGAACAACTAGAATACTGCGTTTTACGTATGCGGTTCGCCTGCGAGACGGCCATGGCGCGGCACGGGAACAAAGTCGGGGAGGCTTACATGTGAGTTTAACCTGATAGCTTGTCTGACCTGGTTTAACCTGATAGCTAATCTGACCTGAGATAATTTAAAATGATAGCTAATCTGACCTGAGATAACTTAAGCTGATAGCTAGTATGACCTGAGATAATTTAACTTAATAGCTAGTCTGATCGTAGATAATTTAAGATGATAGCTAATCTGACCCCGTGTGGTGCCGGGTTAGAATAGCACCTCCCCCATTCTTCCCGTGGGTGTCGTAAGAGTCGACTCTGGGAAAGGGGTTAGTTAGTCTATTGTGGGCGATGGGCTAGCAACCTGTCACTGCAATATCTCGTTTAACCATCTGGTTACCGTGAAATTGCTAAACATGGCACTGGATTTTTGAATTCATGTGCTCTGCCTACCCCTCTTGGGAATACAGGCGTGAGAATATGTATGTGTATGTATGTAGCTAATCTGACCTGAGGTAATTTAAGATGATAGCTAATCTGACCTGAGATGTTTTAAACTGGTAGCTAATCTAAGCTAGGCTAATTTAAGCTAAAAGCTAATCTAGGTTAATCTATCCTGATCCTGAGATAATTTAACCTGATAGCTAATCTAACGTATGCTAATTTAACCTAAAAGCTTAACCTAAGCCAAATTGACTTGGTACGGTCGACCAAGAAAGTGGTCTACCACTTTTGACAAAAGTTTCTGTGAGAACAAAATTATTAAAGGTTGACATTGTCACTGTCATAATATTATGGCGAGGGGAAATCGACCTTGTTGTTTCAAGAGGTTCAAATGAATATCGATCTTGAGGGGGTAGACCAATTTCTTGGTCGACTGTACCTAAGGGGGCGTCCATAAATTACGAGAGGTGTTTAAGGGGGAGAGGGGGTCGAGTCAAATCTCATCTAGTCTCACGTTGGGGGGAGGGGGGGTCACGGCAAATATCAAGCAATTTTTTTTCTTGTTTGAAGCAAAAAAAAAACTACTATTTTGGTTCATTTAATAAGGTCTTAAAAACCGACGCGTGGATGGCGCTGTATATCTGACACTAAGTAAGTGTATCTGAACGAAGAAAAAAAAATATTTTTCAAGTTAGTTATAGTTACGTCATTTACTTTTTTTTTAACAATCCAGTGCATTTACGTAAGAAAGCTACATTTTGAAAAATCTCACGTGAGATTATGGGGTGGGGGAGGGGGTTGAATAAAATCTCACAATATCTCACCAGGGGGGAGGAAGGTTCAGAAAATTAAGAAAAACACCTCGCGTAATTTATGGACGCCCCTAATCTGAAAGCCAAAACCGTCTAATGTAGGCAGATAAATAACCTTCGTACAAAATTGATATTTTAGTGTGATATCTGTTGCAGGGAACTGGACAGACTGGCAGAGGCAGGCACAGAAATTCTTGCTATGACCGCTGTCTTAGCCAGAGCTTCGAGGTATGATATTATTGGTATTATACCTTATCGGTTTAGGTAGTTAAAACAATATAAACAATCTTGACATGTCTTTTTGTTGAAATACACAGTCTAAAAATGAAAATCGTTACACTATACAATTCAATTATGAAAGTAAATGATTTTTTCATACCTAAATTGTAAAATGTAAAGATTTCGATTTATAAAGTGTACGTTTAAATAAAAAGACACGTCAAGATTGTTTACATTGTTTTAACTACCTAAACCGATAAGGTATAGTATGATGGTTAAATGCAACCTGTCACTATTGTACCTCTGAACTTGAAACCTAATTAAACAAAAAAAAAACGACTTCAAATTAGCAAAAAATTTGCGATCCCAGTGCGGATTGGGAACTTAACACACAACGTTGAATTACTTCGTCGCTGTGTGTAGGTTTCCTTGCGATGTTTTCCTTCACCGAATAGCTCGTGATAAATATCAAATTCGATATCGCACATAAATTCCGAAAAATTCAGAGGTGCGAGCCCGGGGTTTGAACCCACGACCCTCTGCTTGAGAGGCCACAGGTCGAACCGCTGGGCTATCACGGCTATAAGATCAGTTGCATAAATACAACTTCCAACTTTCTCTCTGAGGATTTAACATCTGCCTGGAGAGATCTCTCTATTGGAGTCTCCCACATTTATGTACAGGGGTCGGATTTTTCATCGCATGATCCGAGGCAAGAAAACTATGGAGTCGATATTAAAATTAAATCATTATTTAAACCATACTCATACTCATTCATTTAATTAAGAATGAAATTAAATCGTTATGAGTAGAAATAAATTACATTGTAAATAAAAATAAAGTAAAATAAAACATTACTTTTATTTTGTGCAACTAGTTTCCAATATCCATAAAGCTTGTAGATACAGGAATGAGTGCCTCAAAATCTTGACAAGGTATGGCATGTGCATTGTCCATTTCAAAATTACAATTGTAAAACGAGTAAGTAATGGCAAATTTTTCCATATTTTAATTTTATTCAGTAAGATTAAATTTTCGATTAACATTTTTAATCTGTTAACCTCCACAAGGGGCAAAGTATTACGGGACTAAGAAAATGAATGAGTATGAGTATGAATATGAATTAAAAGTTTAATTTTAATATCGACTCCATAGTTTTCTTGCCTCGGATCATGCGATGAAAAATCTGACCCCTGTTTATGTATGTGTTTTTTTTTTCAGATCATATTGCACAGGCGTTCGAAACGCAGAATTCGAAATGAAACTTGCTGCGTGCTTCGTAGAGCAGAGTAAAGATAGAGTCCGGAGATTGATAAAAGAGATTGACGATGGCGAATTTGTCAATCTCGATCATTTTAAACTGCAGTTTGGCAAGAAAGTGTTAGACACGAAGTCGGCCGTTGTTGAGAAGGCTACCTCTAGAGTTTTCTGGTAGATGGAGTAAACTCAGCAAGTTGAACATTTCTCAAGTTTTGGCACATTTTTGGGGTTTTTTTGCAACTTTTGTGTTATTTCTTCTCGACGCCTGTTCTAATGAGAGAAAAGGGTGTCCCATATTTTCATACTATTGTGTCAACATTTTCCATACATTATGTGTAAGTAAATTATATAAAAAAATGTAGGTACTTAGTACATTTCTTTTATTTCTCTATAAAAAAAATTTCCTCCTCACCTATACTAGAGACCTTTAGGTACTTAAAAGATGGTAAACAATCTTGACGTGTCTTTTTATTTAAACGTACACTTTATAAAACAAAATCTTTACATTTTACAATTTAGGTATGAAAAAATCATTTACTTTCATAATTGAATTGTATAGTGTAACGATTTTCATTTTTAGACTGTGTATTTCAATAAAAACACATGTCAAGATTGTTTACCATCTTTTAAGTACCTAAAGGTCTAAAGTATATAAGGTGCTAACAAATTAGTCACGGATATTTTAAGAGATAATAGATTACATCAAAATAATTAACTTTTAACTGTAATTAAGGAACCTTTGTGTATAATTTTATTGTTTTAATTTACCGAACAAAAAAAATAATTTACAATTAATCTTTAAAATAATCACCCTTTTATGCACTGTCCAGATGTTTAACACTGTCTGTCATGTCTAGTGTTGCTAGGTACGATTTGTTTAAAATCGGTACATAAGGTAAAACAAATTGGGATTTAAGGTTGTAGATCCGGACAAACAAAAAACACAAATTTCTATGACTAGACAGCGCCAGGATTAGCTGCATCGAGATCGCTCTCCAAGCAAATGTTATTCCTGAATTGAAACAAACCGTTAAACTTAAATTCAATACCTTTAGTGCTAATGATGTAATACGTGCGACTTTGAATTATTTGTATTCATTTTTTTTAATGATAATGATTTTTCATTTTATGACTCCTGAAAATTGGAACGTCCCGCGGAAATCGGGATACCTAGCAACTCTAGCACGTCATGTCAAAAGTTTTTTTTCGTAAATGTCATTTTGACTCGGCGGGAAGACTGTAGGTTGATTGTTTAAAGAGGTTCTAGAATGTCTAAAGAGGTCTCATTTAATTATCTTATTAACAGGGTGTTTTAACGTGACAAATTTGTTTCCTAGTTTTCTCCAAAAAAACACAAGAAAACCTATGATGTTTCATACTTAAATGTACTCCTAAAATCGAGTACTATCAGCTGTAAAAATATCCGTGACTAATTTGTTAGCACCTTATAGAGCTTAATCAATACGGAAAGTAAAAACAAAAATCCAAAAAAATCCATTACTTATTACCTACTTCTTTTCATACACTGCATGGCGGTCACGGAATGGGATCATTCAATTTGTATGAAATATTGGTAATCTCTCATATAGGAAATATTTCTTTTTAATTTATGTAGAAAGCACCCTTCAAATTTTGGAACACTTGAGATTAAACATAAAACTTGCAAAAAAATGCCATTTTTGAGGTACGGACAGCTGCAGAGAAAGGTAACCCCCCAGTAATAGAACATTGTATGGGCGGGGGGTTACTTTTCTCTGCAGCTGACTGTACCTAATGCTCATCTTTGTCGGCATTTGTAAATAAATAATAAAACTATTATTATTGTTTTTTACGTGTTTTATTTTACTAGTATACAATAGTTACATAAATTGTGAATTACACCTCTCCATTTCTTCTGTGAGTGTCGTAAATGCTTTAGGCGACAGGCTAGCAATGACCATTGTATTTTTTGCCTTTTGAGCCTAAAATTTTGCTAAAAGTATGCATTAAGTGAAATATGTAGTATAGTCGATAGTATTAAGTGATATATCGACCCAAAACATCAATAATTTTAAACAAAAAAAAAACCGACTTCAAATTAGCAATATTTTAAAAGTATTCTGTTTACTGAATGTAAAATCTTGACTTCATCAACAAATTACCGAAAACGCCGTACATCTCCATATAAAATTTGAAGAGTTCCCTCGATTTCTCCAAGATTCCATCATCAGATCCTGGTTTCGTGCCAATGGGACCAATTTCGAGTTATACCCTTTCGATTAAAAAAAAATTTTGATAATCGGTCCACGGGTTTTCGAGATATCGAGTAACATACCTACACACAAAAAAAAAAAAAAAAATTAGGTCGAATTGAGAACCTCCTCCTTTTTGAAGTCGGTTAATAAAGAATCACGATTGTTGTACGGGAGCCCCCCGTCCCTTTTCACCCTTTGGGTACGGAACCCTAAACAGGATATTTTCCAGTGTTCTATTTATGGCTTGAACTCCGTTTTGGGATAAACGCTAATATAAGACACGCCTTCTTTTTCGGAAACAGGTTTAAACGTGTCTCCGATCGTTACTCGGCCTGGTTTCTTCCTTCCTTTCCTCAGTCTGAAACAATATTTATTTAAATCAATTATTTGAGTTAGAATAACACCTATCCATTTCTTCCGTGGATATCGTCGCGACAGAAGGTTCAGGTATCCTTTAGGCGACAGGCTAGGAACCTGTCACTGTTATACCTCTTTCTGTTTTCAAACCTAAAATTATATTAAAGTGAATATACATACATACATATTCTCACGGCTTTATTCCCATAAGAGGTAGGCAGAGCACTTGAATTCAAAAATCCAGTGCCACGTTTAGCAAATTCAGGGTAACCAGATGGTTAAACGTGATATTGCAGTGACAGGTTGCTAGCCCATCGCCCACAATACACTAACCCTTTCCCAGAGTCGACTCTTACGACACCCACGGGAAGAAAGGGAGAGGTACAGGTAAAGTGAATATGTAGGTAGCTAACGTGAAACAGACATGGCTTTCTCTGTGTTGTGTTTCGTGTGCTCTGCCTACCCCATCTGAGAACACAGGAGTGTGTATGTATGTAATTACTTGTGGCCTTGTGTTTTGCTGCCATTTTAAACGTTGTTTGTACTTCATATCCATTTTTTCAAACAAATAATTTTAAACAAAAAAAAGCCGACTTCAAATTAGCAATATTTTGAAAGTATTCTGTTTACTGAATGTAAAATCTTGACTTCATCAACAAATTACCGAAAACGCCGTACATCTCCATATAAAATTTGAAGAGTTCCCTCGATTTCTCCTAGATTCCATCATCAGATCCTGGTTTCGTGCCAATGGGACCAATTTCGAGTTATACCCTATCGATTAAAAAAAAAATTTTGAAAATCGGTCCACGGGTCTCCGAGATATCGAGTAACATACACACAAAAAAAAAAAAATTAGGTCGAATTGAGAACCTCCTTTTTTTGAAGTCGGTTAAAAACTAAAAAGAGACTCCCTCAAATTAGTTTATATACCTGGCAACGCTTTCACTGATCTTCTTGTCCACTTCCTTCTCGAACGCCTTCTTCGGCTTCTTCTCCGTGTCTTCTAAAACTTGCACTTTGTTCTTTTCTTTCCTTTTGTAGTAGAACACTTCCCAGGCCAAGGTTATCATGGCCAGACCCAAACCGAATAGGGTTGCTATGAATACGCCTCCTGTGAAAAAAAACCTAGGTTAAAAAATGCAAGAGGAAACTACAGTATGGTTCGCGAAATCTAATTTTAGAAATTAGAGTGATACCGACTATAGAGAAGGGGGTATTGTCTTGGGGAGGCGTCATTGGTAGAATCCTCGGGACCCCATGGCGTCTCCCAACCCGGCAAGCGGACAACACCGGAGAGGTTTTAGTGGGTATGTTCCCCCCTCCCCTTCCACTCGGGAAGAGGACGGGGGAAAGAGTCCCACATAACCCCGGCACTTCCCATGCCCGGGCGTATACGTAAAGTATTTCCTCTCAGTCAACAAAAAAAGGGTATTGTCTAAGACTGGTTTTTAGTGTCACAAGAATCGTCAGTACGGATCACGCCGCGCAGACCGATCTGTATCCGCGCGCCGAGCAGTGTTGCTAATTTAGCGACTTTGTCGCTAAAAGTGTCGACTTTTACTCAGTTATTGCACCAATACGTAGGTAAATGAAGTGAATGTGAAAAGAGAGAGAGAGAGTCGCAGTAACTGCACGCGCTCAGCTCGTGAGCTGCGAATTCTCTGAATTCTCTGCAGGTCTGGATGAACCCTTAGACAATAGCACTACTGTTAATTTACCTAAACTCTCAAGGGTTATTCCTTCGGACTCGTCAGCATCAGGACATTGCTGCCTGGCAGTTTCATTCCAGTATCTGAAAAAGAAAAATGACATAAACGACGATATTAAATTTTTGCTTTGAAGTGTGATAAAGTTTCGCGCGAGATAGATACTTGTCACTAACCAGAGACGTCCGAAAATTACAGGTATCTAGTGGATTGCGTGCGATGCGGATAGGTGGACGCACTTGTATGAGTTTCTATACAAAGCATACCACAATCCGTTGCGTGCGATGCGTCCGATGCGTGCGATACCGATAAGTGGACGCTTACCTTTAAACTGGATCTACTGTTATGGCAGTGTTGCCAACTGCTGGGTTTAAAAGTCGCTAAACATTTTTCGAAGTATCGCTATACTCTGTCGGTTTAGGTACTTAAATTAAAGTAAACAAACTTTATGTCAGATTTGACAGGTCAAGAGCCTTTTTTTTTTTACTACCCAACTTTTTTCGGATATTCAAAAAGTTTAGCAAAAGAAGGAAACAATAAAACTTATTTTGTTGGTGCCTAAATTTACCTAATACCAGAAACAATCGGAATTAGAACACTAACGTTCATCAGATCAATAAATATTACGAAGATTCCTTTGCTAAACTATTTGAACATCCGAAAAAAGTTGGGTGGTAAAAAAAAAACGTTCTTAACCTGTCAAATCTGACATAAAGTTTGTTTACTTTCATTTAAGTACCTAAACCGACACAGTATAGATTGTAGAAAATGTCTTCCAAAAATCGCTAAATGTATGGAATACCAGCTATATTAACTGAAAAAAAATCACTAAAATGTATGAAACGCCTGAAAAAAAAAGTCACTAACATAATCCCAAAAGTCACTTGATTTAGCGACAAAGTCACTAAGGTGGCAACACTGTTTTATGGTGATCCTGGACAACAGAGCGCGAGTAGAGATGCACGCGAGATAGACTACACCTGTCACTGTCTAACTAGAGACCTCAGAAAGTGACAGGTATTCTAACCTGCGCGCGAAAAGACTCACGCGTTTTGCTAAGCCTACTGGATCTGCTTTTATGGTAATCCAGGTCATGTTTTGGTCCTTCTAAAGTCCTGGATAACCCTATAGTTGATAAGCCTAAAGATGACCTCTTACCCCCTTTCCAACCAAGTTGACACAATCGTATGGGTTCACTCCAAACTCCAACTGAAGGATTTCAGTCTCAAGAAGCTGATCCAAGGTGTGTGCAGAACTTCACGCGCGATAGACTACACCTGTCAGGGTCTAACTACAGCCGTCAGAAAGTGACAGGTATTGTTATATGTTCTGGTCCTTCTAAATCCTGGATAGTTAATACACCTAAGCCTGACCTCTTACCCCTTCTCAACTGACCTTTTCCAACCAAGTTGATTTGATACAGCCGTGAGGGTCGCGACGCCAACTTCCGTCTCAGGATGCTGATCCAAGGTCTGATGAAGAACTCAAGAAACCTAAGGCAGTGCTAAGCCTACGGGACATGGGCGTAGACACACTGGGGCAAGCTGGGGCGCTTGCCCCACCCTGGCTTTGACCCATAAGTTGCCTAATTAAACAAAAAAAAACCGGGTAGGTACAGGTTATAGCAGGGATTCCCAAACTGCGCCGCGGCGCCCTGGGGCGCCGCAGAAGGTATTGAGGGGCGCCGCGAAACCATTTTCATTACACACACATATTTTCATTTTTATTCCTCTCAACCTAATACTACTGTTATCCAGTGCCGTAACTAGCCTTTTATAGGCGCCCGGTGCGAACTTTCAAAACTGCGCCCTTGAAGATACTGGTCTGGTCATTTCTGCGCCCTTTCAGGGTCTGCGCCCTGTGCCTGGGCACCGCTAGCACCGCCCTAGTTACGGCACTGCTGTTATCTGAGCCTATTTGCTCTGTATCTTTTTCAAATAGTTACATTGGGTAGGGCGCCGTGTCAGAATTCTAAACTTGTGGGTGCGCCGCGAACTGAAAAAGATTGGGAACCCCTGGTTATAGGTTGTAGTACCGGGTATAAGTTGACTGCTACCCCATCCTGTGCCCAAGGCTGGCTACGCCCACGCTACGGGATCTGCTTATATTAAATTGTTCTGCCGACGGTCTCTAGGTTATCTCTGGTATCTAGGGGCTCACTTGGCAGCCAGCTGTTCCAGCAGGCGCTCCTTCTGCAGGTCCAGCAGAGCGCGGGACAGCTCCTCCTGCAGCCGGGAGCCCTGCTGCACCGCGATGGCGTACGGCTGCTCCGCGAAGACGTCCCCCACCTCGGTCAGGTTGCAGTTCAGGGTCACTTCGTATCTGTGTCAGAAACGACGACCTGTATTCTCAAGAGGGGTAGCAAGAGCACATGAATTCAAAATCCAGTGCCACGTTTAGCAATTTCAAGGTAAACAGACGGTTAAACGTGATATTGCAGTGACAGGTTGCTAGCCCATCGCCCACAATTTTATTCACTTACCTACCCTTTCCCAGAATCGACTCTTACGACACCCACGGGAAGAAAGGGGGTAGTGCTATTCTAACCCGGCACCACACGGGCATATCCATATAAAGTATAAAGTGTGTGATTACGTGATTAGGGTACTATGTAGCTACCTTAAAAAACTTACTTGATCTCAGCCGAGTCGTGTATGAAAGCGAAATCAGCGTCTGTGTGTTCGTCTACTTGTCTAAATCCTGTCTTAGCATCCGGAACCGGAACTGAAACATTAGAAATATCATTAAATATCTTAAAAATTACCTATGAGGACTAAAAAAATGTGTTAAGATATATTTTATGCGACAGGCTAACAACCTGTCACTATTATACCTTTTAACTTTTAAATATAAAAAATATGCTACGAATCGTAAAAATAGTCACGATTTTGTTGACGCTGACGATTTTGTGCTAATGTTACCTACCAGAAGCATTAATAGCGAGCAGTATGTGTCCGTACTGCTCTCTGATTGGATAATCCCACACCCTGTACTGTGATTGGTCCGACGTAGCGTTTAAGGTTATTTCTTTCCATACCCTGGAAAAAATTGAGAACTTTTATTCAATGGAGTATTAGAAGGTTAGTGTCAGAATCACTGTGATTCAATCACCTTATACTTATACTAAACTAACACAACACAAGTAGCTGTTTAGCTCTTATAGCTGTTTCTTTCTGTTAGAAAGAAACAAAACATAAATGAGTGCCTCTCGCTTTAAAGTGAGCGGAGGGGATGCCAACTTTGGCGGTACGATCTTGCTTAAGGTTAAAAACATAAGCATCCGGATACACGTAAACATCACGTCGTGCTCCAAGCAATGTGTAAAAAATACGCAAAATCGAAGTAGATCTTACTTCGCTGATCTTGGAGATTGCCTGCGATCAGCGACTGAAGATAGAGATGAAGAGAGAAGAAATCAAACTGTTCTTCTCAGAGCAATCGTGTTTCACGATATCAATCAGACTAGAACTGTCCTTCTCAGGACAATTGACTTGACCAAGTGGGGTTCTTATGACGCTCTTTGTACGTGACCTCCCTCCCTATTCTGACCTGTAGAGAGTGTCTTCAGCAAACTTCATGTTGATGAAGTACTGGTGGATGGTGGAGCCCTCGACCACGGTGTAGTTGATGCGCGACTGGCGCGCCAGCTGCTCGAGCGATGACACCGGCGTCTGCGCAGAACCACAGAACAGAACATCTAGTGAAAGTATTCAAAACGATCATTAGTTGTGCAAAAGTTCCGATAGCTACGCTGTCTCAGTTTCCATACAATTTTGTGATAACTCGCAAACGAAATCGTTATCGACTGCATGATCGTTTTGAACACACTAGACGTACCTGCAGCTATTTATGGTTGAGACTTTTAGGTACTTAAAAAAAGATAAACAAATCCGACAAAAAGCTACCGTGAGACTCACTCATAGTCCGCTGCCGTAGCGCTTAGCTCCAGATGATGGGTCACGGATTGATCCAAAATATGTGGAGCTAATCTCGGTGTAAACAACGTGATTAATTCCGTTATTTTTCACTATAAATCCGACAAAGTTAAAAATCACATAAGGTATGTGTTGCTACATTAAATACGACACTTTCTATTTTAGTCGCATTACACCCACCTTGTAAAGCGACTAAAATAGAAGGTGTTGTATTTAATGTACCAACACATACCATACGTGATTTTTTACTCTGTCGGGTTGGCTTTGTTTGTTTACTTTTTTTTAAGTAGTATGTACCTAAAAGTTTCAACCATAGTTACTCTGCTTCACTCAATCGGGAATACAATATTGATGTTTGATAAATGAATATACAGTGTGAAGTTAGTTTCCGTAAAGATCACTTAGAAAATATTGAGGTTGACGCCGAAACAGCGAATAAACGAATTGCGCAATATGGTAGAAATTCAAAGGATAGCGCGATGACTGAAGATACAGCATACATCACAACCCCATTGGAATGGGAAAGAGGGTTGTCAGAGGAGCAGCAGTACTGGCGGAGAGGGCGCGCAGCGAGGCTCGCGCCCTGTCCCCAGCCAAAGTACCCCGCCTCTCAGAGGCTCACTGTGAGGGAACATAATAGAGTTGATATAAACAAAAGAAAGGAGACAGATCCTTCACATTTCAAATTAGATTTTCCTACAACTGTTGTATTGAAAACACTTCATGAACAATAATATACAGGACCATACCATAACAAACTCGGAGAAGGCAGTAACTCAATTGTTATTTATGCTGAATACCCCGAACGCCCATACTCTAAGGACGCTTGTGCACTGCCATGAATTTTCCGGTCCGGCCGTCCGGTTTTTCAAGGTCTGTCGCGCCGTCCCGCTCACGCCAATACAATTTAATGGAAGAGCAAGCGAGACGAGAACTCAATGAAAAAGCCGGACCGTAAAATTCATGGTAGTGCACAAACGCCCTAATTGTCATCTTAGGTCGGCATTATCACGGATTGGCAGTCAAAGTTTACAAGCTAAGCAGTGATGTTGAGAAAAATAAAGCTATTCTGAAGAAGGTCCAGAAAGAAAATGCACATTTGACAGCGCTGCGGAACCAACCTTACATCCCAAATGTTAAAATGAAAAATGTTATAGTTACACAATTCATCGGAAATGATCAAGAGACTGGACCAAACATATCAACACTTCCATGGGGATATTGCGGACAAATGTATCACATAATCATTCTTGCGATGGAAAAATGGTATAAAACGTTTAATCTGGTTCATGGCAAACTCTGTAAAAGAAATATAGGTACTTTACGTGAACCAAAACGATTGCTACAGATTAAAATATAGACCATACTTTTTAAGTTGGTCTCATTCACTGAGTACAGATCACCCTCTAGCTTTGGTGAGGCTACTGAAAGACTGCCAATTTGTAACTAATTTCTTTAAAAAAAGAGAGATTTCTGTAATGACAGCAGAAGAATTATGCAAATTTATCACAGACTATGATGAAATAAGCAGTACAGTGTTGGACGGTATGCATAAAAAAGATTTGTGGCAAAAAAAGCAATTTACAAATCCTAACAGAGCAAGAGCAAGGAGACCTGTCACCGCGATATCACGTTTAACCATCTGGTTACCCTGAATTTGCTAAACGTGGCACTGAATTTTTGAATTCATGTGCTCTGCCTACCCCTCTTGGGAATACAGGCGTGAGAATATGTATGTATGTAACAGAGCAAGATAAAAGAGGAGGACTAAGGAATCTAGATCTAGAGTATTATTGTTATTAAATGCTTTTATTATTTTGAAATTGTATTTTTATTCATATTTCATCTGTAATTTTATTGAACTAATGGGAACCCACAAAACCACAGACTTATATCAAAATAGATACAGCGAGTTCCTACCTTACATCCCGTATGCAAGTGTCGTTAGTCAAAATTCAAAATTCATAACTTTATTTCGATCGAGTCTACCAGTGCTGTAAAGCAGGGCTTCTCAAACTTTCGACTCCGCGAACCCCTGTTAACAAACTTTCGGTTCTACGAACCTCTTACTAACTAATGAAGAAGCCGCAAGAAAAAATACATGTTGAAGAAAATAAGGTTTTTATTAGGTAACACAAAAAGTATGTACCAAAAGAAATGTCTGTGATGACCTTAATTCTGACTCGTTTTCAAGTCGATTTCTGTATTCTGATCTTCTCGCGAACCCCCTGCTGAAGAATGGCGAACCCCTAGGGGTTCGCGTACCCCACTTTGAGAAACCCTGCTGTAAAGCGATGAAACACTTGTTTCCCACATGGTCAATAATGATAAAATTCAGATAATATTCTACAGTGGTTTACAGACGCGTATACCCGACCATTGGTTAAAATATCTACGATCAACTAAGACCAAAAATATTTTAATCAGTGGTCAAAATTTCCTGAAAAAACTGTCAGTACAGGAGTGCTCACCTGCATCCTCTCAACTGTCAAGAAGGCTGCCAGATTGGCCGTGAATGTGGCCAGCATGAGAACCACGAAGAGCCAATAGGCGGCCACCAGGGTGCGACCAGACAAGGCCTTTGGGGCTTCCCCACCCCCTTGAGGGGTGAAGGAAGTCAGAGCGAACCAAAACGACTCTTTCAGAGTGAACTCCCTGTGAACAAAGTTGAGACTTACTGGTGGAACTTCAATCACAAAACATGTGTAACCTAGCGCCACCTATCGTCTAATAGTAAAACCTCGTCGAAAAATAGGAACAATGAAATTGTAACAATTAGGTATCTTTGACTTTGATTTTTGACTGTTACTATATTTAATTCTAACTAACTTTACAGTATTATTGACTCTAATTGAATCCGACTTCAACTGACTCTAATTGGCTCAGACTTTGATTGACTCTAACTGACTTAGACTTTGACTCTAACTGGCTCTGGCATCGACAGACTATCTAACTTCGCTTTTCACTGACTCTGACTTTGTAGTTCACTGACTAAGTACTTATCTATACTAATATTATAAAGAGGAAAGATTTGATTGTTTTTTTGTTTGTTTGTTTGCATTGAATAGGCTCCGAAACTACT
>BHDV01000723.1:78158-115180 GCA_005406045.1 Adoxophyes honmai
TGTCGCGCGACACGTGTCGCGGCACATTTGTCCCCTATTGTATCCTTGGCTTAAGTTTTTGGTTGCTAAATAAATAGCGAGTACACGTGTCGCGCGACATGTCGAGCGAAGTCCGGCAACGTCGCGCTACTTCGCCCAACGTTGCTGGGGACACGTGTCGCGGCACATTTGTCCCCTAATGTATCCTTGGCTTTATGTAATGTCTTTTATGTTATGAAAGTTGCGATAATTAGAAGCATAAAAGAAAATTCGCCAATTCGGTAGGTCCTAATAGCACCTCAGAAAGTTTCTGTATCAAGTCAATGCAGTAGCCCTCGTAGATCGGTTGTCCTTCTTCCGTGAACATCGGCTCGCCAGTAGCTGCGTCCAGTTTTGGCATAGTCCACGGTACTGCCTGGAACACGAATAAAAAATACATCATCATCTCCGTATCAGTCTCTATTCAATATCTTTAAAAGTGATCTGGATCTCTTTTGATTCAGTCGGGTTCTCTGGTTACCATAGGCAGCTTAGGTTAGGCAGCTAAATTCACACCGATCTAAATGGTCCCATAAAATGAATTCAGCTGCAAAAGGGTGGCATCACATAGTATGAGCTGCTAAAAGGTCGAGTCTTTTGAGTGCTGTCCGAAGCGTGTGTGCTTTCGGTTGCTACAGGGTGTCTCGCTTGATTATAGTGTGCTTCATTTGCTGTAGTGTACAATGTATGACATGCTTTTAACTACTAAAGGGTGCCATCGCGTACTTTCACTCATAAGGGCCGGCGCTGACTGCCGGCATGGCACGGCGGGTCATGGCAAAGGATTTCGTTACTGATAAAGCTATTTTAATCTTATTACTATGAGTTTAGAACTCATCTTAGGGGAGACCTAGGCGGGTTGACACAAAGGTAAGTTGACACAAAGCTAATATCTCAGGAACTATAGCAAATAGGAGTTAGGCTACTATGCATTTTAAACCTTAAGCTCGGTCCGGTAGACTTGCTAGTACGCGTCGAGGCCACCAGGTGGACGGTTTCGGAGATACAGCGTCGGTGGTCAAAATTGGACGAAAAGTAGGTTTTTTATCCTTTTTTCGGTACAGTTTTTTTACATGTAAGGAATCCAATCCCGTGCTGATTATAGATGATTTTTGAAGATCGGTCAATGTAGTCTAACATGCATATGTCACATTTTAGGTAAAATTGCGGTTTGTAGATTTTAACCGCAATGATAAGTCAAGAGCCGTAAATTTCAAGGTAGAGGTAAGTTGAAACACCTTGTTTCAATTCACCTCGTTTGTTGCAACTCTCCTCGGTTCTTTTATTTTTAGTTTTATTAACACCGGGTTTTATTGTATGTGGCATTTGGCCATTTAATTTAAACTTTTTTATAGTGGCACACTTCCTGGCTGGCTAAAAAAACCGATTCTCCTTTATTAATCAAACGCAACCCAGAACAACGTGAACTGGAGAGGAAGAAACTAGACCCAACCACCAACGCGACCCAACGACCAAGAACTTCGAACGGAAAGAAATTTGCCTTACAGTAGTGCGACTGCCAATGTGCTTACTTTTCTTCCTGACATGGATACTCACAGTGTTACTCGAGCTATGAACATGAGCAGTCTACTTCTTCCACAGTCTGTTTTAGCGTGATTACAAGTTCTCCTCAACGTAACCTAGTATCCTAATACCTACTAAGTTTCTTATTATAATTTAGTGAGATGAAAGGTTAAAGATTTTTTTTTGTATTAAATCATTACTCAAATGCTTATCAGAAAACGACTGGTTATTACAAGTTTAGGGTAAAAAAGCTTGCAAATAAATTCAAAACGCAAAATCTTATTTACGCAAAAAAGCTCCTGAGACCATTTTTAGATATATTTTCGTTTTCAGACATTTCTGCGCTCCGGAAAGCCTGTCATTGCCTAAAAAGATGAGTTGAAAACTAGTAAATAGCTTGACAAAAGGTGACTTTTTCAAAATACTTAAGTAGGTACCTTGTTAAAAGTAGGTTTTTTTTAAATAAGAGAATTAAGTAAGTCACTTTATATTACAAAAGTTATTCTGTTAACGATTATTACCTGGTTAAACAGTTCTGACTGCATTAAAGACTAAAATTTTGTTAAGAATTAAGGACACACTTAATTCCAGTCTGCCATCCCAATTATAAAATAATAAATGTATTATGAGTAAGGGTATTTGTACTGCTGATTGACCTTTGTTTCTTTAATTGTTTGTTTCTTGAACATCAAAAGGTTTTTATTCACTTTAATGCCCGTTTTTTCAATTTTTTTGACCATCTAGCTACTGTGTCAACTTACCTTGGTACCTGTTTCATCTTACCTCGGTATTAGGAGAGTTGAAACACTCTGACTTGATTTGAAAAATGTCATTTTTTTAATAGTTATCAGTACTTATTACCACTTTAACTGAAATCAATAGTTAGATTATTAAATTTCCTGTCTAGTGGTATGTTTTGCATAGTTCTAAAACGTATAGGGAGGCAGTTATGACCAGAATTGTAAATATTGTGTCAACCCACCTAGGTCTCCCCTACTTTATTTTGATACAACGATGCTAAGAGAGGCCGCGGCATGACACAGCGTGCCGAAGCATTCCTCGGGTTATTCTTTTGGATGCTGCAGCACAACTTACCATGCCGTCCTGTCCCATGCCGGCAGTGAGCGCCGGCCCTAAGGAATGCCATTTACAAAACTTGGCTCTTACAGCAGCAGTGCCAATCCTGAAGAACTGTCTCAGGGGTTCCAGGGTCACTCCGGGGAGGAGCTTGTACTCCTCATCAGCCGTCCAGGTGGCCACCGTCTGCAGCCCAGCATCAGGCTTGGAACCTTTGTGCTATAGGGTGCCGTCGAGTACATTTACTTCCTGAAGGGTCCCATCGCATGCTTTTAACTACTTAAAGGGTGCCGTCGCATGATTTTAACTACTTAAAGGGTGTCATCGCATGCTTTTAATTACCTAAAAGGTCCATCGCGTGCTTCTAACTACTTAAAGGGTGCCATCGCACGCGTTTAACTACCTAAAGGGTGTCATCGCGTGATTCTAACTACTTAAAGGGTGCTATCGCATGCTTTTAATTACCTAAAGGGTTTCATCTCGTACTTTTAACTACCTAAAGGGTGCCATCACACGCTTTCACGCAGTTATTTTACAAACTGCTAAAGGGGTCTGGTTCTTACAGCAGCAGTTCCAATCCTGAAGAACTGCCTTAGGGGTTCCAGGGTCACTCCGGGGAGGAGTTTGTACTCCTCGTCAGCCGTCCAGGTGGCCACCGTCTGCAGCGCAGCGTCAGGCTTGAGGGTTGACAGGATGAAGCGGGAACGGAGGAAGATGCCGTTCCTAGGGGTGTCATCATAAGAATTATCACTGGCATTGTCACCAGTCATCATCATCACCATAGTGAAGTACTGCAGTAAAAAAATATGTAGAAATGTGAGCGTACTTATTCGTTTTATTTCACTATCACCATCTTTATAATTTTTTAATAATTTTAAAATGTTCGTATAAATGATTACAGTAACGATATCGATTTTATAATAGAAATATTATAATCCCGTGTGGTGTTGGGTTTAGAATAACACCTCTTCATTTCTTCCGTGGATGTCGTAAGAGGCGACTAAGCGATTAGGTCAAGGCATATTTTAGGCGACAGGCTAGTAACCTTGTCACTATATACCTGTCAACTCATCTAAAAAAAATTGCTAGAAGTTTTGTCTATGTATTTTGTGCGGTCTGCCTAACTGAATACAGGTGCGATGTATGTATGTATGTATACATACGTATATTGGACATCATGATATGGATGTAGATGAAATGGTACCTGTTCCCATCCCAATAAAAGACGCTATCGTTGCTGGCTCCTAGGTCTTCAGCGAGCTGGCGGTAGACCGCCGCCCTGGTGCCGTTCAGCTCCGGCACAACATCCTCGCAGGAGACCCTGGCCGTGAGGGCGCCCTCGTCCAGCTTGGAGTAGGTCTCCGCCAGCAGCTGCACCAACGCCGACAGGATCGGGAGCTTCCTCTGGACAATAACACATTTTGACTTTAAGACTCTTGGTTATTCACACATTTTGACTTTGAGACACTTGTTTATGATCACACTTGGACACTAAGACACTCGCACATCAAAGAACTTGTCTTGTCTATGATGACGCTTATACATTAAGACGCTTATCTATGATGACGCTTGGACATTAAGACACCTGAAAATAAAGACGCTTTCAAATTAAGACGTTTTGAGATTAAGACACTTAGAAATTAAGAAACCTAGAAATTAAGACACTTAGAATAAGATACTTTGAAATTAAGACACTTGAATATGAAGACACTTGAACATTAAGTCACATGGACACTAAGACACTTGGACACTAAGACACTTAGATATTAAGACACTTAAATATGAAGAGACTGGAACATTAAAACACATGGACACTAAGACATTTTGACATTAAGACAAGTGGACACTAAGACACTTGGGTATTAAGACATGGCTTCAAGACATTTGTACATTAAGACACTTGGAAGTAATCTCCTCCGAAGTAGCACGTCCATGAGGCAGGCCTGGTCAAGTATCCTATTTATCTATTAACTATCCTAACTATCTCTATATAACTATCCTAGCTGACATGTTACCTCGAAGTCCTGGGAACAGCTGCAGCCCTCCTTCATGGCGAGGACCCGGCAGCACTCCCCAGGGTCGACGTGGAGCGCCATGGCTGGTGCTGCGGCTGCCACGGCGGCCGGGGCATAGTCAGTCTGCACCAGGTGCCAGCGGTAGTCGCGGCGAACCAACTTCTCTTTCACAGCCTGGTCACAGAATAAGTAGGCACACACACACACACACATACACATATTCTCACGCCTGTATTCCCAAGAGGGGTAGGCAGAGCACATGAATTCTAAAATCCAGTGCCACGTTTAGCAATTTCAGGGTAACCAGATGGTTAAACGTGATATTGCAGTGACAGGTTGCTAGCCCATCGCCCACAATACACTAACCCTTTCCCAGAGTCGACTCTTACGACACCCACGGGAAGAAAGGGGGAGGTGCTATTCTAACCCGGCACCACACGGGAAATAGGTATAGAAGATAAGTACAAACACTTGTATAGTCAGCTGCAGAGAAAAGTAACCCCCTAGTAATGTACAAAAGGAAACAATGCGAAATACAAAATAATTACAGGGTGGTTGGAAATTGAACGTAAATATTTTTATTAGTGGTAGGGTATACGCTTCTTGAAACCTCTGTAAAATGTTTCCTGAAAATTTTCAGTATTGACCTTGTGGACGACATGTTTCATCGCTTTTCAGGTCAATGCGCCCTGTGTTACGTCTACTCTATACGGTGGAAGTCCCTTGCTAGCCAACGAGCACCTGCCCTCGCGATTATACCTATTTCTGCTCGACGTTACAATGCTAGGTGGTTGAATAAGAGCCGGGGACAAAAGACAGAGTGGTCACAGTTACAAACGTACGTATTGAGAAAGGCCGTGGTCACTTCGAACACGTAGACACTAAAATAAAAAACATTTTATTAATTTTAGAAATCATGCCACATACACATATTAATCGATGTCTAAATAGAAACAGTGAGAGTTTTTTTTTCTTCAAAACAACCGGGTTCGATTCACGGACTGACTACACATTTTTTTTAATGAATGCAGTTTTTTTTTATTAAAATCGATGACATGGTTCCTAAAACGAGATCTTCGTATCTCGAATAGTTTAGGACTTCCCAATGACCGTTTTAAATGGGCCACCCTGTGTAATACGACCAAGGGAAGGAGA
The DNA here is from genome assembly GCA_005406045.1 of Adoxophyes honmai. Classification (NCBI taxonomy): domain Eukaryota; kingdom Metazoa; phylum Arthropoda; class Insecta; order Lepidoptera; family Tortricidae; genus Adoxophyes; species Adoxophyes honmai. The sequence continues at coordinate 83,948 of BHDV01000723.1, forward strand.
CGCGTGTATTGCTCTGAACCATTCCATGACCTACCCGTTTATAAGTGTCAGCAACGAAGGCACTTCCACCAATGATAGCGTAAAAGCTTGGCTCTGGCCGCATGGACTTCAGCGCGCGCGCAGAATCACGCGTCAGACCGGCGTGCACCCACACTCGGATGTTGGACTCGCCCAGCAACTCATAGAGGGTGCGGTCCACGTCTGCAATTTGGAACTGTTTTTAGAAAGCTTGAACTTGGACAATTGAACCTTTTAATGGTTAAGCCAAGGATACACTAGGGACAAAGGTTCCACGACATGTCAAGCGAAGCCGGCCGATTTCGCCTGACTTATATTCGCAGCGACGTCTCCTGTCGAGCGAAGTCCGGCAACGTCGCGCTACTTCACCCGACGTTGCTGGGGACACGTGTCTTGGTAAATTAGTCTCCTAGTGTATCCTTGGTTTTAGACATTTAGACGCTTGGCTATTCAATTCAAGCGTCACTGTGTCCAAATGTCTAACAACAACTACCTATACTTAAGTCTAACTATAAATTAGACACTTGGACATTAGTATTTAGAACAGTTATTTTTGGCCCTAGGACATTATGACACTTGGATAGTTTTTATTAGAAGAAGCTGATTTTGTGTTTTTTTATTAGGCATAAGACAGAAACTTGGCTCTGGCCGCATGGACTTCAGCGCGCGCGCAGAATCACGCGTCAAGCCGGCGTGCACCCACACTCGGATGTTGGACTCGTCCAGCAACTCATAGAGGGTGCGGTCCACGTCTAAAATTTGGAACAGTATTTAGAAAGCTTGGACAATGTGATTGTTAGATTAAATAGACATTTGGACATTTAGACACTTTTACATTGGCCTCCTGGATATTTATTTGGCCCTAGGAAATTGTGACGCTTGGAAAGTTAGACATTTAGACATAGTGACGCTTGGATAGTTAGACATTTGGACATAGTGATACTTGGGTATTTAGACACTTTTACATTAGCCTCCTGAATATTTAGTTGGACCCAGGGAAATTGTGACTCTTGGAAAGTTAGACATTTAGACATAGTGACGCTTGGATAGTTAGATATTTGGACATAGTGATACTTGGGTATTTAGACACTTTTACATTAGCCTCCTGAATATTTGGTTGGACCCAGGGAAATTGTGACGCTTGGAAAGTTAGACATTTAGACATAGTGACGCTTGGATAGTTAGACATTTGGACATAGTGATACTTGGGTATTTAGACACTTTTACATTGGCCTCCTGGATATTTATTTGGCCCTAGGAAATTGTGACGCTTGGAAGTTAGACATTTAGACATAGTGACGCTTGGATAGTTAGACATTTGGACATAGTGATACTTGGGTATTTAGACACTTTTAGGTACATTGGCCTCCTGAATATTTAGTTGGCCCTAGGAAATTATGGCGCTCAGATTTTTTTTTGACGATTTTGCTGATTTTGCATTTTTCTTTTAGGCATAAGACAGAAGTTTCGCTCTGGTAGCATGGACTTAGCGCGCGCGCTGGCGTGCACCCACACTCGAATATAGGACTCTCCCAGCAACTCATACAGGGTGCGGTCCACGTCTACAATAGGGAACTGTTTTAGAAAGCTTGGGCATTGGAGAATCGAATAGTTAGATATTTAGACGCATGGCTATTCTGGCGTCACTATGTCCAAATGACCCAAATGTCTAACTATAATAAGTTAGAAACTTGGACATTGGCATTTTGAATAGTTAATTAATTGGCCTTAGGACATCGTGACGCTTGGATAGTTAAACATTTGGACTTAGAAAACGCTAGTAAAATACTTAAAATAGTAAAGTACAAAGATGGACTTATCCCGAGAGGGATCTCTTACAGCCAACCTTTGAGAGACAGAGAGGAAACTTATAGTTACTAATAAGACCGATAAAAAAAGAGGTTACAAATAAACAGTGAAATATCTTTGTAATCACAAAATATTCACAAAAATTTGTTGAAAAAAGTCGTTGGTGTATTCTTGTCTTTTTATATCACTTTAAAAAAAGTTTAGGTAAGTATCTTCAAACACACCTCCTTCGCTCTCCAGAAGCAACGCTGCATCAGTAGCGTTTCTCGATTCAAGATAATCATCCAAAGCTCTTAGCAACTGCTGGGATCCTAGTAACGTCCTCACTAAAGGCACTCCAGCGTCAGAAGCCAGCTGGTCTGCGGAGTCCCAGGGCGTCCAAGACAGGTCTATGATGGTGGACACTCCGTTTGATACCGCTGAGCATACTGTGAAAAGGTTTCTGAGATGAAAAGGTTAAAAAAAACTTTTTTTTATGCAAGCTGGCTCCAAGTACTCACACGCCTTTTTTGTATGCCCCCTCCCCCTTAAAAACTTTTTTGATTTTATTTCATTCATTTACTTTAGCTCGTATTTGTTGCTATATCGGCAATAGAAATACATCATCTATGAAAATTTCAACTGTCTACTTGTGACAGACGGACGGACAGCGAAGTCTTTTATAGTAATACGGTCCCAGTGTTGGGTACGGAATTCCTTCGGGTACGGAGCCCTAAAAGTGGAAACGTAAAAAAGCAGAAGCAGTAGTCTGTAAAATTTAACTTTGCACACGATTTGTAGCCAAGAAAAACGCCACTTTCTGAGCAGGTGTATTAAAAAAATGTTTACATTGTCTGTAGCTCTCCTCTTCATTCTCTCTGTCCAGCAGGACCACGGAGTCGCTCAACGTGGTATCTGGTTGAGAGTCTTCGGCTATCTTGAGCGCTCTGCCTACCAGTGGGGGCAGATCTTGCTCATGGGCCTCTATGATGAATACTGGAACACCAAGAGTCTGATGACTGACTTGAATATAGGGTTTAAACATGTAACTATAGCTTACAGAGAGCTTGGCACAGCAACCAGTAGGTACAATTTTTTTTAGACAATGATAGGTATGCTGGATAAATAAAGTTTACAAACGGCTAAAAGTGACTCTGTCTAATAAATTCGATGAAATTTGGCATGGAAATACTTAGTTCTAGTCTCGTGGGAGTAGCTTGCTAACAAAATAAATATTATAGGTAACTACAAGTAAGTACAAAACATACTTACCAAATCGTAAACTCAGCTCCGATACAACGCACGCTAAGTTTATGCCGAAAATAAAGAAAAAAATACAATAAAAATCCATGTTTAACGCCGACAAGAGCTGCAGGAATTACAAGTCTTCACTTTATTCAGTAAAATAGCCGAAATGTATTCTTGCAACATGAAAGGTATGAACAGAGTCATCAAAACGTAAAATAAGATGCGTAATTTCTCAAACATAATTAAATTTGAAAAGCCATTTAAACTCTGATACTTTGTACTCGACAAATTAAAAAGTTTTTTATTTCTGAACGCAACTGCAACGTCAGTTGAGCGTTCGCGCCAAAATGATAAAATGGAGGCACGCAGTAGAATTATAGGTTATTCTTCGCTGAATTATTTAGTGATTGGAAAACAAAGTGATGCTTAAACAATGCCTTGTCAGGTATTATTGGATGTGATTTAATGTTTACCGTTTCACTCGATTCATCTGACAGGTAAGTAGAAAAGTGTTATTATTGTTTTCATTATTTACACACACTCACAATCAGGCCTAGAGCACACGAAATGTTACATAGTCAATTCCATGAGTAATATTTCATGTCTCATACCCACTTTTAGCTTAATTTTAGATTTAAACATAGATTAAATCGTATCACATCACATTAAATTTGTGAATCTGTTTGTGTATGTTTGTAACTTCTTCACGTCCAAACGGCGTGTCCAATTTTGATCGATTTTGGTGTGCTGTGCAGGAAGGTGAGACCCTGGATTAACTCGTAGGCTTTTATCCACCGCAGATGGAATTGCAGGCACCAGCTAGTAAATACATAAGTAAATTTTATACTTATTCAATTGAATCTATCCAAACTTCCAAAGACTAGCATGGCACGAGTTGAGCCGCTCGTGAGATATAGCTACTATAGTAGATTTGTTTAGGTAGTTAAAACAATATAAACAATCTTGACATGTCTTTTTATTTAAACGTACCTACACTTTATCTTTATAAATCGAAATCTTTACATTTTACAATTTAGGTATGAAAAAATCATTTACTTTCATACTTGAATTGTATAATGTCACAATTTTCATTTTTAGACTGTGTATTTCAATAAAAAGACATGTCAAGATTGTTTACATTGTTTTAACTACCTAAACAAATCTACTATAGGGTCTATAGGTATACGGCCCACCTTACACCCGTAAATTTTATTTACGCAAGTAAGGACGGAGCTATCTGCAAAAAAGAGAAAAGAGCATTGCTGTCTTAATCTCACTCATACTTAACTGTGTCCCTACTTACGTACCTAAGTAAAACTTACAAGTGTAAGGCCGGGCTACCACAGCCACTGTCAAAATAGAAAAGTCACAAGCTAAAGATACTTATAAACTTATAATACTCAATCAATCTTGCGAGTGTTGTCCTGCTAACCAGGAACGAGGCTAAACAAGTTGAATAAAAACTTGTAAAATCTGAGACCTCGACTGTACTTGATATAATATTTAACGGAAGAGCTTAGCATAACCGATTTAAGGGCCGACTATACCAACATGGGAGTGTGGGATCGAACAACTGACGGCCCTCACGCGATCTTAAGGGGCTGGTTTACATAGTGTAAAAATTTACGATAAAATCGAAAACATTTAATAATTAAACTATCCTTTAGTAAATCCCTAAATTGCTGCTCTTCTCTTCTATTCAAAGGTTGGCTGGCAGAGATCCCTTTTGTAATAACTCCGCCTTTGTATTTACTTAGTAGCTACTTTTTCTTTGCGACCCATCTGCTTATTGTACAGTCACGAACCGGGATTGTTGAGCCACTTGCCACTGTTCGCAATTTAGACGTGTAATCAATGACCAATGTGACAGACGAGATGTCAGCTATTGGATTTGTATTACACGACCAAGTTACAAACATAGGTAAGTGGCTCAACAATCCCTGTTCGCGATGGTACATTAAAGTTTTTTTTTAGCGCCACCTATCATCGAGTAGTATAACTTTCACAAATCTTACCTACTTACATCAACTGTCGAAATGTAATCCTATATGCCGCTAACGAAGTTCGACGTTCAGTTGCATAAATACAAGTTTGAACTTTCTCTCTGTGGACTTCGGTCCCCAGGACGTCTGCCTAGAGAGTGATCACTCTATTGGAATTTTTCCCGCAGCTTCTATTCCGGCATACTTTTCTCGCTTCACTCACATTCATCCCTCTCATTTTCCAGCTCTTGCTTTCGGGTACCTACCTACTTACTTCTAACTTGGCCTCTCTTCAGAACATCGTCGATCTTGGCCTAACACACTTCCCTTGTTTTGCTTGCAGTCTTGTCATTCATTCTCTTGTGCCCAAATCAACACAACGTGCCTAAACCAATTGTTACTCTCTTAAGCTACGTCCAGATCTAACGAAAACGCCGCTTGCGCGGTACTCGTTCATTTAAACTCGGCATGCCGAAACTGCGTAGGACGTCCACCTACAAAATAGACAGACGACTTGATAAAGGTCGCCGATGCAGGGCGCTTCCAACAGGTACTTATGGAAGTCTAAATGGGAGGCCTATGATGTGGATGAAATGATGATGCCGAAATTGTGCGCGCAATGTCCACACAAGTGCGCTTTCGCGTTCACCTTGTGTCTTCCTCTGACGCATGCCCGTGCAACCACCAACCACAGCGCATGCCGCCAGCACGTCTTCATTGAGGACGGATCTAGTTTCAGCGCATGCGTTGTGGTTGCACGGGCATGCGTCAGAGGAAGAAGCAAGATAAACGTGAAAGCGGCTATACCTAAGCGAAGCGCGATTGGCGCGTGCGGTCCGCACACATACCTACGTTGTAGCCCCTTGTTCCTTGGAAATAACCATGGTCAGATAACTGGTTATCTGTGGAGATTTTTTTTCCTCTGAGATAATTAGTTATCTCTGAGGATTTTATTTTCCTGCAGATAACTGTTTTTATTCACAGTTATCTGTGAGGACAAGTACCCAACTTAGTATTTTTTAAATCCTTTTATATTTAAAGTTAAACACAAACGTAAACCGTTTAACTTATTTTGTTTCGAGCTTGTAACAAAAGTTAAATTAAAACAAAATTAAGTTAAATGAATAATCTTCTTTCCAATAAAATTTTCACAGTAACTAAAAATAAAAACCTGCCAAGTACGAGTCGGACTCGCGCACGAAGGGTTCCGTACCAAAAACTGCAAAAAATCTGAATTTTTGTATGGGAGTCCCCCTTAAATACTAATTTAATTTTTATTCAATTATTTATTTTTAAAGAAGATATTTAATTAAACATTCTGTGAGCATTTCAAGTATTAACCTGTTACAGTTATTTAAATAGATCCAAAATAGAAAAAAAACACGTTTTTTGTATGGGAGCCCCCCTTAAATACTAATTTTATTTTATTTTAATTATTTCCTTTTAAAGTAAGTATTTAATTAAATATTCTGTGAGCATATCAAGTATTTACCTGTTACGGTTATTTAAATAGATCCGAAATAGCAAAAAAAACACGTTTTTTGTATGGGAGCCCCCCTTAATTATTATAATTATTTTAATTTTAGTATTTGTTGTTATAGCGGCAACAGAAATACATCATCTGTGAAAATTTCAACTCTCTAGCTCTCACGGTTCGTGAGATACAGCCTGGTGACAGACAGACGGACGGACGGACGGACGGACAGACAGACAGACAGACAGACAGCGAAGTCTCAGTAATAGGGTCCCGTTTTTACCCTTTGGGTACGGAACCCTAAAAAAGATGAGTTGAAGCGGGATCTACGTATTGCAAGAGCAGTTTTACGGTTGCTTGCTTCAGATGGAAATCACAATGGGGCATTTTTTGGAAAAAGTATGCCCATAGGTACACGTATTAAAAAAAAATTGAAAGAATATTATTTTGTTTTAATTTATTTTATGTTACAAACTCGAAACAAAATAAGTTTAACGGTTTACGTTTGTGTCTAATTTTAAGTATAAAAAGACTTTAAAAATACTAAGTTGGGTATTTGTCCTCACAGATAACTGTGAATAAAAACAGTTATCTGCGAGGAAAATAAAATCCTCCCTCAGAGGTAACTAATTATCTCTGAGGAAAAAAATCTCCACAGATAACAAGGGGTTGTAGCGACCTAGCGCCACCTATCGCCGTGTAGTAGAAACTCCACTGTCAAATGGTATCTTACATCCCGCTAATGAAGTACGACGTTCGTGAATTAAAAACAACTTTCAATTTTATCTCTGTGGACTTCGGTCCTCAGACATCTGCTTGTGAGATCTCTCTATTGGAGTCTTCCCCACAAGGTAAATGAAGCGAATGGGAAATATGCCTGCGAGTATTAGCACAAAAGTGTATCTACGTTTTTAATTTTTCTTAAACTTTGATAAACCAAAGGAAAACTTTGCAAAGTACAAAAGTTACTTGAGTAATTCAGCAGGTTAGGATCAAAATAAAACAACTAATTAATATATAATAACTATTTATTTAAGTATATAAACATTACATCGATTAGAAAAAAATAATTCATTTACCTAACACAAAATGAAGGAAAAATAATATACCTTAAAACAACATACAACCTCACACTACACATATTTTAAAAAGATTAAATTAAAAAAAATCAAATTAAATTAATTATCCTTTTAAAAACTTGCAGATTGTTAACTTGCATTGTCGAAATCTATTTTTTTTTTAGTTTACGCTAAATTCCTTATACACTAATCTTTTTATTCAACGCTGCATTTAATTTACAATTTTTGGGTCCGTTTAGTGTAAATTTTGCTAAAAACTTGATATATTACTATTATCTTTTGACACGTAAAATTCTATAAAAAAAAGTTCATTACACTTACGCCACGTACAAATTGATTTTATTTACAATTTGTTAATAAAAAATAAAAAATAGTGATGTCCGCATTCAGTCGAGATTCCAAAACCGATACCGGTTTTATGATAACACTTTTTGGCCTCACTAAAAGAACCCAAACTTGCTCAAACTATGGACAGAGCCGAGCGAGGCTCCTAACTTAACATCTACCTCGCCGAATCTCTAAGAAATAATCTAATTTATACAGATTTCCATACACCCCGAGAAAGAAAAGCCTATACTACAGATGATACCAGAAACAAATAGTCGCTATCTCGTATAAAAATCTCCACACTTAATGACGTTGCCGAATAATATACGATTGCTTGTGAGTAACAAAACTGGAAAATTGCAAGACTATATCGAAACTGTAGTCCGAAAATCGCGTGGGGGACCGTTCCTGGGAATGAGAGGCGGTGGAAGGGCAAGGAAGGTAGCACGTCATAGCGCCCTAGACTTATGCGCGATATCATTACCAACAGCCCATTCAGCCTCCGCTAACGTCACCATTACCTCGCCTCCGCCAACGCCTGTCATTTCTAGGAAACGTTACGCTCGATGTTATATAATTTCTTACAATACGTTGTTAAATCTAAACGAAATATACGAAACCAGATACCGAAAAATCGTTAATTCTTCGGCAACGCCTCAATATACATCTAAGCCTTGAGAATAGCTTCAAAAATCCATATTTTCATTTAAACATGAATAAATGCATATCCGAAATACGGGTACAAATCTCTCCAATCAAACAAAGCGTGAGAGGTCAATACGATTGCATGGTACATTTTACAAAACGTCGGCACAATTCGGCTGCCCATACTAAAAATTAGCCGAAACCGTTAACTTCAACCAAATATTCGGAACTTTAACCAGTGAATATCACAAAGAAATAAAAGCGACAAAAATGATGACCGTTACGAAGAACGTATTCAGATTTAAAAACAATCGATTAGGTCTCCTCTTTTTTTGAAGTCGATCAAGGAATCATACTATCTGTTCTGAGACGGTCATTTTCATTGCGTTTATTTTTTGCTTGTGATCGACGCTCTAGTCAGGTATTTTTCTGTATAATTTAGTCAAGAAACTAAGAAAATTTTCTTCTTTGCTTAGCAGTAAATTTTCACTTTTGTACACCCAATATAAGGTAGAAAATCTTAAGACAATACTTTTGTATTGAACTTTACACTTTCGTTTTGAGTTTCAGACTCAAATTGTTGGAAAACCTAAAAATAGAGAACAATAACCAACCACGTCTGACAGCCGCACGCAGACACGTCAATTTATTTAATGAATCTTTAACTAATTCTCTATAACATTTAATGGAAAATGGTAGTTGATGTAATTAAAATATCAATTGACGTCTCCAAACGCGGAGGTGTGCTTAAATAACAAAAAAATACAAGTCTAGGAACATTAAGAGCTTAAAACGAAATACGCTAAATAATTTATTTAAAAACTTGGAAGATGTTTAGTAAGTGTTAAGAACGCACAATCCTTCGCGCGTAAACATGTTTTAACTGTAGCAGCAATTAAATAATAATAAATAAATATTTAATTCAACCTACGAAGACCAATATATTTTTAAAGACGTCATAGACAATGATTTCAATATTTTGTCAACCGAATTCTTATTAGCAGTCACTAGATAACCTCTAGTATCTCATCTATCTGTACCATACAGTCGAGGTAATTAGATAAATATCATACGATCATGTCATACAGAAGATCAATCTGTAATTTGTGGTTGTAAACTACCACGGAGCTATGAGAAACTACTTCTTTCAAAGTTCTTTTTTCTTTCTTTTCACAAAAGATATCAAATTATGTTCATTGGGGTTTATACTTACTGCCCTTAGAAGATAGGTCGTATGGAATTCCAATTAACATTCTTCAGAACAGTAACCACATAACTGTTTATCAATTTACAGACTGCGAATAAAAACCGGCGAGTGGCAAATGGTCAAGCGATTATTTTACGCCTTATTGTGTAACAACTAAGGAAGAAAAACTTAATTGATTTCATTTTCATTGTTTTGTGCTTTAGTTTTTACAAAATAAGGCAAGTTAACAATAGCTTTCGTCATTTACTAAAAAGGGACACCACTGTATATTTAAATGTCACATATCGTAAACAAATTAAATACTCTAAAATGTAGAAGGACAAAGTCTAATAATCGACCTTAGCCCAACAGTATAAAATAAAATCATTACAATAAAAATTAAAAAAATATATAAATGTCATAACTTTCCGTTACATATTAGAGCCCATAGACAACCATGGCATAGCTGCTTAAATATATCTATTCGACACCGTGTATCAAACCGTGCTACAATTAAAACAAATCAATAAGAATACTCGAAATCACAAATCCGTCACAGATTTAAAAAAATACCTATGTAAGATCAATACATACATTCAATGTTATTTGAAATATAATAAAAACTATTATAAAATGTTAATACACATTATCTACCGAGTTTCGGGCATTCTGCAATCGCAGTCATTTTTTTAAAACACAGTTGGCGCTTAGCCGAAAACCGAAACCAATTTATTAGGCGAAACTGTAAAATCGTTTTTTGTACATCACCATTTCGTCGTAACCAGGGCCCAGTACTTTTCATATCAATAACATACATTTCACGTCACCTTGTGATCGATTCCGAATAGTAATGTTAGTTGTCAGCCTTTTAACGAACGAACGTAGAAACCTGCTGATACGTAAAACATAAACGTAACTATTTTGCATTTGCTTTTGATACATATATTTCGTAAGATATCATTTAACATTAATGTTTTCCCAGAAATTTGTAGCAAGCAATCCTATTCCGCGAAAAGTATCATCCTCATTTTCAAACTATAAGATCTGGGTAATTCTTGTTACGATTTTTTTTCTGATTGACAAATTATTTATTAAGACAAAATACTAATTGGAATCATGCTCCATCTACCGAGGCGTCAAATTGTTGTCATTAGCATGAAGATTACGGGCCCTAGACGTGATATATTACAATGAAAAAAAAAAACGTTGAATAATGGCTGACCGAAAACGCATAGTATAAAAGATTGAACTAAGAAAATTTGGCAGAATACCTTTTTAAATAGTGAGACATTAAATTCTCAGTTGTAGAGCCAGCCACAATATTTTAAAAGCGGAAAAGAACAATGAACATTTTCCTAAAAAATGTGCTCTTTTCTTACATAATTTGGAAAAATATGTTTTTCTTATTCAGAATGACGAGACCTATGGTCCCATTTTTTTTCATAAAAAAAATCTACATTGCCAGTTAATTGATAATATTCGTACCGGACACTTTTATATTTTTTAGATCTACTCTGAGCAAGAAAATCATAAATTTCAAAATAAAAAAAAAGATATACAGTTTTTTTTTTTTGGAAAACGTCCTCATAGATCAAGTTCTTTTTTTAATTACTACGCTTCATCGCGTGTATCGTAGCCAGTTAAGAATGCCAACTATTTTCAAGCCAGCTCCGGTATACTTTAATTCATTTAAGGAAGGCAACAGGCAAACACAAAGACTGTCAACGAATTTAAAACAAATTCGACCTTGCAACTGTTGTGATGCGATACAATCTTGAATATACACGAATATATATTAAATACTGCGGCAATTTACCCGACTATACACCACCAAAGAAACTAGAAGGGGGATACGTTAAATAAATAAACCGAAAAGGAAGATAAAGAACACTATTAAAAGAGGTTTTTTTTCAGATCGCTGTAGTTAACGATATTTGTTTTTTGTCGCCAACTTACCAATGTAGGAAATTTGAGATCATACAAATACATTACTTTTGTAAAAAAGGCTCGGGACATTTAATTAAATAATTCATCGGTCACACTCTACTTTCAAATACTGTGCTGCGAAAAGTTCAATTCATTTACATTTCAGTGTTGTATATAATAATCCGTAGACATCAATATTTCTTTGCAACGTAATTGTTATTAGAGTTTAAAAAAATCATCGTGTTTTGCTTTGGGACAGATATACAATTAGCGGCACCACCATTAGGTAAGCGACACGAAAGTGTAGAATGATGTATTTTACTAGAGTTTGCAAGCAATATCACGAAACCGTAAAACAAGCTTTTTAGACCAATTTCAAACCTCTCGAACAAGGCTTCGCGACATCACCTACATACTGTAAATGTAATGAGAATGCACTAAACATGATAGGAATTTTACATTGCATTTAGTTCATCAGGTTATAAAATAACGGTTAGAATCAGCTGTCAGCCGCCACTTTTGTAGACCGTATACTATGTTAGTGTGTCAGTGTTAGTGTTGCAAATCACGAATGCACATAATTTTCCATTGTGTGCAAACAAGACCAACAGTGAAATAGTGTGACACTCACACACAATGTGCATCAATTCAACGCCACATTAGAAAAGCATGCGTATTCGTGAAGGGTTAAAAGTTGTTACTAGTGATGTCCAGCAAACCTTTTGGCCGAAACCGAAAATGATACCGAATCTTGGCAAGTTGGCGCTCCTTAGCAAATTCACTGCATAAAATAGTCCGGATGGTCTGGATCCTTCTCGAACCGCTTCGCTTCCTCTTGCATGCTCTCTTTGATTTTCAAGATAGCGGCGGACTCAGTCTGATCGTTCTGGTCGCCGCCGGGTCCCCCAAAACCTATGAAAAATATCCTTTAACATTCATATTTTATATCTAAGGCTTGCTTATTCGGGTCAACTTTAAAATACAGTTAGCCAATTGTCAGTAAATTTTAAATAAACCAGATCTTTAAAAAAATACATATTTTAGATGAGTAAAATGAAAAGTTAAAGTACAACATAATACATTTATGTAATTGCATAAAAATCATCTACGAAACTTAAAATGAGGCAGGCATTTGCTTGCTTTGGTATTCACTTAAATTTTTCATACAAATGTTAAATATAGAAGTCCAAACATCTTGCAACTACCAACAAGTGCCTACCTATTAAAAAACCAGTTTTTAATGTTAAGATAAGTACCTAAGTTAAGATAAGTACCTAATCTCTTTATTTTTTTCCAGGAATCGAACCCGTTAGCAGGAAAATTTGTGGTAACACAATTTCGTCTTTGAATATAAAGGTCAAATAAAGGTCAATCGACTTTTTCATTTTTGCAAGTCGTGCTTAAGAGATGAAACTTGTAGGAACTGCTTCTAATTGTAACAATTTCGAACTCATTCGGACTTGTGTCTTAGATTTACTTGCAAATGACAACCTGCCAAATGAAATAGTTAATTGATCCTTTGATTGGAACTACCGTGAACTTATTTATGCGAAAAAACGGATAGTTCACGTCTAATAGCGACTTCAGCTTGCGCATTTAGCATCAGCCGTCGCGGCTGCGACATGAATGGTTGATCGAAACATATCGAGCTAATCTCGTCAAGACGCGACTTATCCGTTTATTTCTCAATAAATAGAACATTTTTTATCCTCACTAATGTCAATTTATAGTCACCATCACCAATCAGAATAACCCAACTCACTTAAGTTGTAATCGCCCATTCCGGATCCCGAGTCTTCCCGGGGCGTGCCTGGTCCGCCGCCGCCAACGCCCCCTGGCGAAGACTTCATACCGTCGACGCCTCCTAAACCTAAGATAAAACCATTAGATGACGTGCCGTTACAGCGACCCCCTAAATAATAGAGTCCGTTACAGTGAGCCCCCTAATTTGAGCCGAGAAAATTTTCGCCTTAGCGGTCACTGCTTCTGTCGCTTCAGCGATTAGTATTACTTATAGGTCACTAGTAAACATTTTGTACGACATGATAGTACTCTGAGGCGCATGCTTGTCCATAAATTAATCGAAAATATGAAACAAAGCGTACAAAATGTTTTCTTGTGTCAAACATGGCACTAGAAGCACCGTTCAGTATTAATCATCACGTCCCGCAGTACACTTAGTTTGTGCGTGTAACGATTGTCATAAAATTTTGTAACAATTGCTTTTAAGCCAAAATTTTGCCAGAATGTTCAAAACGTGAAATATTAACTGTGTAATCTAAAATAAAACTCATTGATTAAAATTATGAAGTCTTATTGAACGTTCTTACTAATTTTTTTTTTCTAATTGAGAGGGAGCAGCATTGCCATTCTAGTACCAAAAATAAATTAAATCCGTAGGGTTTCGTTGGATGGATATTTCAGAGTAATTCCTCGATTGGGAATCGCCAAATTTTAAAATAACTTTGTACGATGTGACGTATCACATTTTTATTCCATTCTTTGGATGTCTCAATACTGGACAATGGTTTTCTATTATTATGCCAATTTACTACAGTGAGACAAAACTTTTGACCTATCAGTGATAACTGATGTGAAGCGGTCAACAGCGAGTTTTAATTGACAAATCGACGCACGCCTAAAGGCATAAAGACATTCTGAACGTTCGGAAAAACTTTACCTTTGCTATCGTGTTTCTAGTAATTTGATTTATAACTTGGGTGAAACAACTTCAACTTATAATGACGAATTTTAAATATTTATCTACTGCTGCCTCACCCAAATCACAAATAAAGCGAAACATGCTGTCAATTTCAGAAATTTGAAAGTTATTTTCTAGGCCGCTGTTGCATTCACATAACAATTTCACCGTGTTACCATGCTGTTAAATAATGTGCTAGGATTTAAAATAACTCTAGGCTTATCAATAAAAAATACTAGGTGTACTACATAGTCTGAATTAAAGCTGCAAAAACTATGAAGAGGAATCAGTTTGAACGAGGCTATCTGTGACGTTGAAAAAAAATCTAACCCAGAGTTTTTCCTAAAAAAAGTTCACACAAGCGTTCACACATTCAATCGACTCTTGGTAAAATATTTTTTGGGTTCTGCGCCCAAAGGAGCTCTGTCTGTCCGTCCGTCCGTCTGTTACAACACAAGGCACTATCTTTTGAACCCAAATCTTCAATGTAACCGCTACAAAACCTAAAAATTAATTGTAGTTTAAAATTCAATTCGAAAGACGCTTTTTGTACCGAACTCTTCATGTATGCCGCCGAATTCTACTAAACCGTTTCTAATACTATAATACATTCATATGATACATTCATATGAAAATACAACAGCGGCCACTGGCATTGGTAGTAAGCAAATATAAAAATACGACGATAGCATCCATCGCCAATAATCAATTTTGACAAACATATTATGCCCTGAAAAAAATAAAAGTCAATTTAAAAAAGGTTACGGCGCATATTCTATGTCGCTAGCGATACCTAGTGGCAAAACAGCGAACCAAAATTGCAAATAAAGTTTTTCAGGGCAATAAAGGACTATGGCAAGACGAAAGCCGTTCAGTTTGCTTCATTCTTGAATAGGTTAAAAATAAACAGGTACAGAAAAAGAAATATGATCAAAACAAAATGAAAAATCAGAAAAAAAAACTAAAAGGATTATTTGATCACATTCCTAAGAATTATATTTGACTTCATTAAAAGTAGAAAAAACTTCATGCAAAGTGGATCATTTTATTTGATTTTAACTCGTTGGTGAGAATGAGAATAGAGGTAATGCTTAATAAAATTATGAAGTTTATTTCCACTTTAAATGAAATTCGTAAGCAGACGCTTCTGCTTCAAAATAGAAACGGAAAATAACATACCAGAAAGTGTGATTACTCAGATCGCCTGACAAGTTTTTGATTAGTAGTTATATCTGATATGTTATTTCCTTTCGCTTATTAACTATTCAACAAATGTACGTTTATCATAAAATAAACACAGAATTGCGAACGTGGTAACAATTGTAATTTACTAAAATAACTATAAAACATCGAATTATTTATACAAAGGACATTAGCAATTCTGCACTGCAACAGTTCTTTCATTGCAATGGAATGTGTATCAGCAAACTGCGTCATTTTTAACAGATTTCAAAACAAGGATGAGGTTCTCAATTGGACTGAATTTTTAATTTCGAGAAGCCGAAACCACAAAATAGATATGTCGACTGGGTTGAAATACTCGTATAGAGCTCTATTAAGACCGTCAGTTAGATAATGGAAAAATACAGAACACATGTTTTTATGTTCATCGAAAAATAAAATATCGACAAAGGTGTCATCATCAAACTTCCAGAATTGGGACTTATGATGTCACTCCTAGGCAAAAATTATACTTTATCATTCATTCGATCTTTAACACATTCAGAACCAAGGACCCGGCTCCCGGGTTCTTCAAAACATTCGCGAGATACCGAAAACCCGGTAGCCGGGTTCATTTTGTACTAGCTATAGACTACTCGGTTCCGCGCAGATGTTTTGATTTTAGGCTTGGTCGTGAATGTGTTAAGGTATTGCATTATTTCAATTTTTTTTTAAATATGTATACCTGACGTAAAAAACTTTTTTTACTAATTTTGTCTGTCCATTGATAAACATCCTTTACGGACTTACATATGATTTTAATTTAATCTAAAAAAAAAAGTATGAACAATATCATGGAAGTCGTCACTTATGCGCATTTAAAGTAAAATTACACTTTTTACTAACGAAACGGCTCGTAAAGTTACCTAATTTAATCAACAAAAGAACTGTTGTTAGTTTGTAAGAGCTGGCATGGACTGTTATTAAAGAAAAAATATTTTAGTTGAAACTTGTTGTAAGTATAAATTTTTCAGAATTATATTCACTGAACTAGAGAGAGAAGATAGATCTTATGATACCGATTGTCCAAAAATATCGTACCTACTGTTAGTAAAATAAACATCAGAGCGTTAGACGTTATACAAGGACTCTATGTTAAAGTGATGTGGCTTAAAATCGAATGAAGAAACATCCTCTTAGTTTAGAATTTAATCCATGCTTCGATATGGAACGCCCATGCCGTATACTAATACAGCGTCGAGCGTTTACCTCATACAATACCAGTCCAGAACTTTCTGAAGGAAGCATCTGTTTTATTACTCCAATAAAAAGTCTAGATATTTCGTAAGATAGTGAACTATCCTCCAAAAATGTTTCTTATAAGAGTTACGCTTTTACCGAAACCATTCCAATCATAAAAAATCTCTAAAATACTTACATACTGAAATTTTGTAGCAGTCCATACCACCTCCATGACTAAGGCCACCGTGGAGCGGTAGCAGTTCTTACGGTTAAATTAAAACTATTTTACCCAAGCACGACTAAATTTAACCTTATGTGAAATTTTAACTATCGGTGCTGCCATTAGGCATATAGGCATTACCATAATACTCGGTGCATTTTTTCGTACTACATTAAAATTGGCGTCAAAACCATAACTCTGGCAACACCGATCGCATTGTTTTAGTCTTTGACCAACAATACTTTAAAGTGTTACAAATCTCTATGTTCAATGGGATCCCGATGACGAGCCGCGCGTTAGTTATATTATACTTGTCAATGTGTAACTGGAAGAGTCAAATAATGACAGGTAGTTTATCTAGCCGCTAGATTCTAGCGTGTAGCGGTGTTTGAAGGTGTATTCTCTGGTCTATTCTCACTCATTCTCATTCGTGTAATATTTTTCACTTGACATTTAGGAGTTCTGTGGCAGTATAGGCAAGCCACGACTGGCACCTTTTTTGCAGCACTTACCAACGTTTCTGTTTTCAATCGCACCTTTAGGAACAGATACCACGATATCCGTCAGATACCATTTTGGTCTGATACGACTTTCATCATATTTGTTACATGTCATAGCATTTATTTCACAGATACATTTTTCGTTTTGCCGTTAGGTTCAGAATCGCTTGGGAAGTATATAAAAAAATCAGACGGTAAAGGGATCCGATAGAATATGTATCTGTTAAATAAATGATATGACAGGTAATGGATCAGACCAAAATCGTATCAGACCAAAATTATATCTGACGGATATCGTGATGCCACTTTCTCTCTTTATTAAAATAAATATAGCGAAGCAACTACGCGGTTGTTGGTCAAAGACTTGAATGATTGGCTGTGAGATTCAACACTTACGAATGAAAACAATATTTTATTTGTTGAACCATAAGAACATAATTTCCACGAAGGTGTTAAAAAAATTAAAGAAATCACACATAGACGACTTTCTTATGAAATGTTGAATCTCAAACTCAAAAGCGAATAAGTCAGTTCTCGCTCGTCAGGTCGAGAGGGGCGGACGTTAAACTACACAAAGGCGCGGGCAGGGGACTCCGTTACGGCCGGTTTCGGCCGATACCAGTATTTCGGTATCGAGCGTACATCACTAAAACCAAAGTCTACCAATCTCCATACGAACTCGCATTCCATCGAAATATGCAGTCTAGATGGCGCTTTACGAGCGCGGTTTAAATTTCTTACAACGTCATCCCCTGAAGCTGATACTTCGAAGGAACGTAGAAGATGGATTACTCTCTTCTGATCTAAGCGCCCCTCCTAACTCTTGGCGAGGACTGACCTGTCCGGTCGCCCAGGGAACTAATTCTCTGTTGCGAGATCTAAGTCTAGTTAGACGACCTCGAATGTAACTAAAGTTGAGTCGCCTAAAATAAGATGAGACTTCATTAAGTTCTCTTAAGTTCTCTTTAACTCTTTAAGCCGCTTGTAGTCTTCTGGTGCAAAATAAACGTGACGGACGGACACGTTGCGTACTCGTTGCGGTTACACAGCAATTATTTTATACTAGAAGGCATAACGAAAAGTTTCCATCCGTAAAAAAGTAGCTTCTTTTGTTAAACATCATACAAGTATGTATCCGAATCTGAAATAACTAAAACCACTTTTAAAGCTTGACCAATCTTTTGCAAGGTCTGTCCATAAGGGTGTAACATATAAACAAATTGTTACTTAACATTGATTGACTAAAAAGACGACGATTTTGACAAGACGACAAGAGATGTTCACTGAGTAAGAAATTAAATGCCCGCTCATAGTTAAGATATCAATCTTAGTTATTTTTAATCTACCAGAGCTTCCTCAAATCCAATTTTAGGCGACCAAACCTTATTCCAGACATTTTCTCGCTTGTTAACCGAATTATACTTTGAACTCAGCACGTTTACCACGAGTGCAAATAAACTTAGTCAGTGGCCGGGTAAAACTCGTATCAAGTCCAATTCGGCCACTAACTTGGCTCAACATCAACCATTTTCGAGATTTCTAAAGCCGGACTTAACCTCGTTGTTCTGAGAATCGGTCACCCGACTGTTTGTTGTATGTGCGTTAAGGTAACATCGTATATAACCTTCCGTGACCGGTGGCTGGGGCAAGTGCTGTGGCGTTGGGTGCTCGCCGGCGAGCGGGAACTCGGCCCCCAAAGCTGCGCCGACCGGTTTCATCAGTGTATACATGTTGTCGCCCCCTGCCGTAAACGCTTTTGTCGGTTTCGGCCGATACCGAATTTACTGGTATCGGGCGTGTCACGTCTCTTTTTTAGGACGATAGCGAAAAAAGTATTAATGACTGTTTTTTCGATATCGTTAGTTTTTTTTAATAAGGTCTAAATTCATAGACAAAATTAATCCGGGTAAAGCGGAGGTGATGAATTGAAACAAAAAATGTAAACGTATACAAATTCAACATTTTATTTGCAAAAAAGGAAATCGTAATTAATTTTGCCTATGTCATTTAGCGATACAAAATGAGTATTCGTTAAGTAGGTACATTTAAAATAAAATAACTCGATTAAAAATAAATTTGAGCAAAAATTGGAATTAAGTACATTATTACAAACTAAACGATAATTTAACTTTTAATCGAGCAAAAATAACAGACACAGAGTCTTTATTTATATTTTTCAACCAGAAACAATTCACTGCAAGAGAATCTATTTTTATGCTTGTTACAAGCAAAAAAAAAACTGGAAGATGAAAAATTACACTGATTTTGTGTTCGCCGTCTAGGATAAGATTTTATTTATGCGATCCATAAAAACATACTATTACTATTTGTTTACCCCTTCCAAATGTGCGACCTTCGATTCACATAAACACGGTACTGCAAACATACTTGAAGAAACAATAAAAAAAGGCTACACAAGACACATTCCAAATCCTCTGTGCAGGGATATTAGCGTCGGAATTATACGAACCAGCGCGTGAGAGTGAGACTTCGTATTTCTTTTACCTCCAAATACAAAACAACAAAATTTTGAGGTTACGTAACTGTCTGATTCCTCAGATTCTGACATAAAAAAAAAAAATCTTATCCAAAACGCAAATGTTTCTGATCGAAAAAGAAGAATCGATACAAACAAAACAAGAAAGTATACAAAAATTAGGATAACTTACAAAAACAGGAACATAAAAAAGCGATGACAGATTTACATTCAACCACGCTCGCTAGTCATTTCAAACTGTCCGGTACTTTTATTATGAATTTGTCAATTTTCATGGTCTCTTATTTTTAATTTTCTATAAGATCGATTACTGAATATAGGCTTATACTTAATATTTCGACACCAACTGTTTCGACTACCTAATTCAGCAAAATATGTAGACATATTTCAAAAATAATAAAGACAAAAACATGGTATCTACTTAAACGATATTGGCTATATTTTATGTACAGTGTTGTACACTCACAAATAAAAAATAAAAAAACATTAGTATAACATAAAAAGTCTTGAATTTGATAGATATTTCATCAATAGTAAATTCATACATAATTGTAAAATATTAATCGTTTTTGATATTTTACGTCAATAAAACTATTCTCGCAATATATTAGGGATGTTACGGATCTGATTTTGATTCTTGCTATCAACATAGATATGATTAAACGATGATACTGGTATCGTGGTGGTCGGTGGTGGTGGATCATCGCTAAGTTATTTCTAATAAGAGTAACGAAAATAAAAAGCAAATAAAATAGGAATATGTTTTAGAACTATGTCCACCCTTCCCTAAAACCTATTCGCTGTAGACTACATGGTGTAGCGGTCGCTTGTAGATAAGGTTACCAGATGAAAAAATCCAAAGACCGGAGAAAAGGCCTGATCTCCATGAAAGTCTTGAGATTTTATAGTTTTAGAATTTTCTCTCAAAAAAACTATTATTATCGTTTTACATTAACAAATTAAGTACCTATTTGGATACATAAGTAGAGATTTAAACTGCAATAGTTACCAAAAGAAGATTTTTAATTAAAACTTTTAGTTAGTTTAACTTTTAATTAAAGGTATATTTGTATTATAATATAACCGCTGGTTTTATTGACAATCCTGAGATATTAAGAGATTTGCAAAATCCGGCCGCAATCCTGAGAAAAATCAAAAATCCTATAATCCTATAAATTATTTCTGGTATCCGACAGTTTCGGTTTCGGCTACAGACCTCCATAACATCCCTGCATAAGAACGAATATCGATTAGAAATACGGTTTTACTAGAGTTGCGTCAAAATAAACAAATCACAAGACATTCGAACTAATTCATGATCTATCGATACCAGAACGGAAACCGGTAAGTAATAAAAAATAAGCAAAATTATGCTTAAAAATGCATTCATTATATTAGTATAAGTCAAGCCTCCTTCACATAATCGATCTTGGTAATCCAAAGCATTTCATGTCATTATTTAGTTCGTTTACATAAGCGTTATGTATACCTGTCATCATACAGAAGATACCCAAGCGTAACGGACCAATGCTAAGCAAGAGTGAAGCAAGCGAACAAAATGAAAAAGAAATCTGACTAATTTGGTCCCTTCACGAGTGAATCCACTATGTGAAGAAACCACCGACATTTAGTGAAGTGCCACAGTCAAATACCTGGTTTTAGTGTTGTGAACGGTACAAATACCTGCAAATGTCTAAACTGAAGTTGCTGTTAATACTTGTTAAGATGACACAGGACGGTTGACCATAAAAGCCAATTACAAATCACAGTGAACATAGAAGCCTTGATACTCGAATACAAGCACCAATACCGATACCAATTGTAATGGCGAAAAATTTTCCGGTATCGAAAAACTGGTATCGGTATCGGTACCGGTATCGACCGAAACCGCGACCGCCACCTGTGGGTTTCATCTCAGCTCACCTGAGTTGCTCGAGTCTTGCGGGCTTGGCATTATGGGTGTGGGTGGTCCGGGGGGGCCGTTGGAGCCCGGGGGTGCTCCGTAGGCGCCGGGGGAGCCTCCGCTGTAGTTGAGGGGGGCTGAGCCGCCGCCTCCGCTGCCGCCGCCGCTCCAGGCGCCGCGTGGACCCATCCCCATTGGTGGCATACCTGATAGAAACACCTCTTCAGTATAAAAAAAAACTTTAATTTTTCTCCTTGTAGTTCGGAAATGCTCCTGTGGTTAAGGATGACTTGGGCATTAGGTTAAGGCACGCTTTAGTTGACAGGTTAGAAAACTGTCATTATTATACTACCTCCACCATCTGTTTTCACCTAAAAGCGTAATCTTGGATACGTCTACTTCATGTTTCTCGATCTCTGCCTACCCCATTTGGGAACATAGGCGTGATTGTACGTGTGTATTTTGGATCCAGCACAGAAAAGAATACAGATGTCAATTAAGAGTACTTCATTTTTCATGCCTACCCTCGGTGGTCGCTTTAGGGTCGTCGATTGTGGCAAAAGCAAAACTATCGAAGTAGTGGCCAATCAGTGATTTCCGTTATTGCTTTAACGGTTTTAATATTAACGGCGTGAATTTACCTTCCAAAAATGCAGTTAAGTACTTACTTCATACTTCAAAATAGGAGAATCTTATTAATTTGGGAGTCGCGGTGGGTCCTTTTTTTACCTAACTAAGTACCTAACTATTCTATGTGACGTTAAAACGAACCACCAAAACAAGCAGATAGGTATCTGCTTACTTACCTCTCTGCAACCAATGGCAGTTTAAAAACCGTCCATTTACCGTTTAGAGTTGAATCTAAACAAACGTCCACTTAATATTTTATAACTTTGTTTTGTTCCTCTACTATTGCACTCTAATAGTTCAGTAGATGCGCGTCTCAAGCGGAGGGCAGCTCTCGAACAGGTCCCAACTGGTTCGAGATATCGTGTTCGTGAGACGTGTTTGTGTGCGTTGCTCGAACGCTCTTTGTATGGAGATTGATTTCTGTACAGTTAGAGCTCGTTCCCACTACGTCGTCTGTCGGGACGATTTTTTATCGGGTGACGGCGCCTCTGTTCACATTAGTCGGCTATCAGTAGTGTCCGACCGAAGCTTCGGCTTCGGCTTCGGCTTTGGCCACCTTCGGCCAAAAAAACCACCTTCGGCCAAACCTTCGGCTTCGGCCAAAATTTGGCCGAAGCTTTGGCCGAAGACGAAGGTTGGCAAGTTGTGATTTGAAATTGAACAAACGATGCCAAAGTAAGACGGATAGTGCGCAGCGGTTAGCAGGGCAGCGTTTCGTCGGCCCGATCGCATTACTTGCAGTTAATTATAGAAATTACTGACAACACATAACATAACATAGTCACACTTGATTTAGAAGCGAAAACTGCACATAATTTACTGCCGTTTTTTTACTATTAGTAAATTCTCGTGTTTCTTAGGGTCAACATGGGGTCAACACACCTTCGGCTTCGGCTTCGGCCGAAGGTTTTGATGAAAGCCGATTAATCAGCTTCGGCTTCGGCTTCGGCCAAAATTGTACCTTCGGTCGGACACTAGCTATCAGCCACGACAATGTGAATGCGCGAATGCGACGCGCGGGAGGTACAGGGGGTGAGACGCGGGCGGGGTCGGCTCGACATCCGATATTATGTGAACAATTTTTTTACCAGCTTGTTGGGTGACAAACGCGGATCCGGCACAAAATGGCTGTCGTTCGTGTGTGAATGTGAACAGCTTCGTATAAAATGTTCTGCCGTTACGACACCCGAACGGGCTCTAACTGTTTTGGGCTATGGGTCCCTCACCTGGTCCCAGCGGCGGTGGGCCTATGGTTTAGCCTTGTGGCTATGGGCCTATGGGTCAGCTTTGTGGCTATGGATGGGTTAGCCTTGCAACTATGGAATTTGGATGGGTTGGCCTTGTGGCTCTGGGCCTATGGGTTAGCCTTATAAGTATGGATGGGATAGACTTGTGCCTATGGGCCTATCGGTTAGCCTCGTGTATGGGCCTATGGGTTAGCCTTGAAGCTATGAGCCTATGGGTTAGCCTCGTGTCTATGGCCCTATGGGTCAGCCTTGTGGTTATGTATATATGTCCCTCACCTGGTCCCTGCGGCGGTGGGCCGCGCATGCCGGCCGCGTAGGCGCCGGGGCTCATGGGCCCCATGCCGGGGCGCGGGGGCGTCATGCGCGGCCCGCCCAGAAGCCCCGTCGCGCCGCCGCCGCCGCGCTCCATTGAATTCCCCATCATCCCTTGACCTGGTGACAACAATCACTATTACAAACCAAGAAGTATAAAAAGGATAGTAGTACGCTTTTTTTATCAAAACAAATTCTATTTCTTAATTTTTCTCAATGGTTTACTTAAAATCGAAAAATACCCAATTTTCCATGATTCCATTCGCGTAATACCACCATATTGAGGGTATGAAAAAAGTAAGGGAATAGATTTTTTTTGAACAATATGTTTATGTAAATAAGTCGATTGCGCTTTCGATTCTGAGCAGGAAAAACTTTTTTTTTTTCTCAAAATTGAGAAAAAAAAGGAAATGTACAACCTTTTTAACATTGTAAGTTAAATTCAATTCACTTCCCGGTTACCGATTGAGCTGAAATAAACATCAAGAATGTATGTATTTATGTATTTAATATGTTTAATGCTTAATACTTAACAACAGTTTTCCATATACATGCAGTGTTGCTGGTGTAAGAAATTAGTTCCTACGAAATTTCACAACATGTTTATCCATTTAAGTTTAATATTCATAGATTGAATATTGGAACGTGTCAGCAAAAATAAGCAAAAAATGGCATATGGGAGTCCCCTTTAAATATTTAGCTACTTTTAACTTTAGTATTTTTATTACACTAAAAATACAACTGTGTATTTTGTGAACATTTCAAATGCTTACCTGTCATCATTATTAATACCGAGCAAAAAAGAGCAAATAAGTCGCGTTTTTTCGTTTTGTTATGGGCACTAAATATTTGCTTACTTTTTAATTTTGTTTTCAGTATTTGCTGTTACAGCAGCAACAGAAATACAAAATTCTTGAGATACAGCCCGGTGACAGTCAGACAGCGGAGTCCACATACTTCACTTTTCAAGCCACTTTTATATGGCGATTGACTTCTTGCTTGTTCTTGATTAGCCGGGTCCTCACTGACCGAACCGCCTCGCGAGGAAGCCATTTCTGATGCGATTATGAGCCTTATGTGGAACAAAAGCATGCCTCATTTTCGCGGCTATTGACCGTGCTTTGTGGTCAGAAAGTGGAGTGGGATGTGACTCACCAGGTGGCCCATTGAAGTCGTTGCCCATGCCCATGCGGACGGCCTGACGGGGTCCGCTGGCGTACCAGGGCCCTATGAACGGCTGGGACCCCATGAGTTGTGGCTGAGGCCCGTGCGGGGACGGCTGGGAGCCCGGGTGCGGCGCCGGGGGCGACGGCCGCAGCGATGAGTTGGGGAAGAAGCCCGGAGGCATGCCACCTCCGCCCATGCCTGGGAAAATAACCAACAATGTAAAGAGATATGTACAGTGTAATCTCACTAATCCGCCACTATTAAGAGGATAGGAGTCGCGCCACTTCTCTATACAAACGTAGTCCCCTGTTTTCTCCGTGAATAATGACATTAGACAAAAAATATTTTTTTCATTAAATTTGTATATGTTGTGGCTGTGCCCCTACGATTTGCTTTTATCCATTTTCTAATTTTTTTATTTTTTTTTTTATTTAGAATATTGATAAAAGCAAATCGTAGGGGCAAAGCTACAACAGATACAAATACAATTAAAAAAATTTTTTGCTCTAATGTCATTATTCACAGAGTAAACAGGGGACTACGTTTGTATGGAGAAGAAGATAGTGAAAAATTCATAGGCAACTAATAAAATAAAGCATTTCATAGAGAGAATAATGTCTTATGTTGACGTTTATTTGACTTTTTTAAATTATATACTACTCTCACTTGAAAGAAACAAATATGTAAGCACGCGCAGATGATAAGTTTTGTGGTTACTGTGCTAGTGAGGCGAGGGAGGCGAGTGCGGAGTATGCCGGATTACTGGACGTGGACTGGAAGTCCCGGATCAGTGAGATTACACTGTATTTCGTTTGTAATCCGTGTGGTATCGGGTTTAGAGTGAAACCTCTCTATTTATTCCACTGTAGGAGGCATAGTAATAGGTTAGTATGATGTAAGCGATAGGCTATTGTAATTGTAGGACGGGCTGGTTTCCGCACCTCGACGTCTTAGGTGCGCCTTTTTTGCGTGGTGGAGCCGATCGGCATGCTATTCATGCCAGCCCAAGCGATAGGCTAGCAACCTGTCACTATTATTTTGTCTGTCTCAATAATTTAGTTTCCTCTCTGCCTCTCAAAGGTTGGCTGTTAGAGATTCCTTAAAGGATTTGTCCGTCTTTGTACTTCGCCGTTTTATGTCGTATCATGTTTTTTGTATTTTGTGATTTTTCCTTTTGTACAATAGTGTTTAATTAATAATTACTTACTCTACTTACTATTATACCTGCCAATTCAAATCTTAAAAAATATGCTAGAAGTGCCAGTGAAATGTGAAATCATGTCATGTCAATGTGAAGTCATGGTTTTGCTCACTTTTTGTGTGCTCTGCCTACCCTATTTGGGAATAAAGGCATGATGTGCTGTTTATGTAAGATTCAATAAAATTGTAACAAAATGAATATTAATGTTAATTATCATTTTACTTATGCTGGAAGTGGCCATAAAACATGTAATAGTCATGGTTTTGTCTGTGTCACATTTTTTGTGCTTTTCACACCACTTGTGTGTATGTGCAATTTACCCATTTAATAAAGTATTGACTGAAATTTTTGTTCATTTCACAATAGTTTTGAAATAACACATCCGGGCCGATCCTTCCCAAAATGAAGTGAAGCCAACCAATCTCCATGTCTAGTAGACAGCCTACATTGCCATTGGTAAAATATTCCATGTTGAGGGTGAAATCTTTTTCATCACATTGTCTCTTACCTTACGGATAAGAACACCAAAAAGGTGATTGGCCAGTTTAAATGAATTTTTTTTAAACTACATCCTGACAATGTTTCTGCCCTTTATGTTTCCTAAAGAACAGAAAAAAAACACTAAGTAATCCTGTCCAACCAGCCAGCTTAGTATAGTTGTGTGGGAGACAGACTATACCTGTCACTGTAGAACTAAAGACATCAGAAAATGACAATGACAGGTATCACTGCATGGCGACTCATGCATGTTACTGTGTTAAGCCTACAGGTGTTTTCTGAAGAGTGAGGTTCCTGAGTACAGTCAACAAATTTAATTCAAGAGCCATTGTAGGATCTTTTGTTTTTTTTTCAAAAGGAAATTTCAGACTGCTTTTTATTTGAAGATTAATTTTTAGCAAATCTTTAGATTTAATGCATGAAAGCTTTGGAATACAATTTGTAGATAAATAGACACAAGACATGATATTAGACCCAATCTATGTATAGACTGGTTGAATTAAAAAAAGATCAAAAACATACACAAGACAATATTCCATGGAAATATAAAAAAAAATAGTGATATTATCTGATATTTTGAGTGATTTTTTGACAGATTTTTTAGGATTTTCTCAATTTTTAGTAAAGTATCAATGACATGAACATAAAAAAGCAAAAACTGGTAAGATAATAATTACATTCATTGCTTATGAATGTGGCACAGAATTTCTGTCATAGTATTGATACTACAAGAAAATAAGCTATGTCAGTTATATTTTGTGTCCTCTTTACTGTTTTCTTGTATGGACTAACACAACTACCCAATATTTTAGTCTTTTAAACACATTTTTTAACTTTGGTTTCTATTTTAACAGGTAATTTTAGTCAAACACAAATGTACATTAGTAATTGAAGAAAAACATGCTCCTACAACCTCAAATACCCAGAAACACAAAAATATGGCTTAAAACAAACAAAAATCACCAGAAAATGATCTAGCCACAAAACCGCGACTTTATCTCTACCAACCACTATTTACACACTATGATAAGACCACTAGTGCCCTAGATTGTAGTGAAAAATCTAGTGCAAAAAATGTAAGAAAATTGTGCTTTACAAGTGTTTTTAAGGGTCGTACCGTCATTTGGAGGCGCCGGGCCGGCGTTGTGACCGATTCCGTTGACTCCGTAACCGGAATTAACAAAACCATAATCGTGGAAGGCCTTAGCTTCAGACGAGTGTTCGCAAGTGTCCCGACGCTCCGGCGCTGCGCAGTACAAGTCCCAGAAAACACACCACCACGAATGCAGGAACCCCGGCGGCTCCCCGAGGGTTATGTTCTTCTCCCATCGTATTTCTGATAAAAATGTCTGTGCTGCCTTCTGAGCTCCAACATGAAGCAGGTACTCGTAGACATACAGTGCCAACTTCTCGCGAGCCTGAGCGTCCGAAGGCACCGTAGAGCCTTTGCCCTTGGCATACATATCGACTGGAAGCCGACGTTTATGATTAAATTGTTTATTATTTACATTAACGCTTTATATCAATAAATTCAACTTTACAAAATGTCATTAATCGATGGCGACATTTGGCGTCTGTGGCATAGAGAAATCGGATTGTTCTCTATCTCGTTCTCTATGTAAACAGCGAGCTGTCATAAATATTTGTCTGTGGCTGGGCAGAGACAACCAGCGTTTCCGCTGATAAGGCATGGTACACACTGTGTGCTGAATAACTTTCTTTTCACAAATTACAAAAAAATATTTTCACAGCTTTTTGAAGTTAAATGTACACTATTTACTCAGTTTTATGTAATTAAAAATGACAAAATAGCTTTTTTTCATGGTAAAGCATTTATCTAGGGGGTTCAAAGAAAAAAATATTTTTACGTTAAGTTTTCAGAAACTTGTCTTTTGTTAGAAGCTGTAATTATTTTAAAATCATAGTTTTTTGTAAAGTCGCACTCATTATGAATTCTAGGGAGTTTCAACTTTTTTCTCAATTTGCTATGAAATAAAATGAAATCGAAAACACACCTCAACTCTATAAATGTCTACTTTTGTCTATTCCTTCTTCCTTTTCGTGCGGCCGTGTCACCGCGTGGATCACTGCCGCGTTTCGCGTGAGAAATATCAAAATGGCAATCAGACCAGTTTACAGACCTACCATCGTTAAAAAGAGGACGAAAAGATTTATTCGTCACCAGTCAGACCGATATGACAAACTTAAGCGCAACTGGCGTAAACCCAGAGGTAAGATTTTCATAATTCAGCCCGACCATGCCTGTTCAGTGTACAATAGTTGGGATTCAATTTTGCATTTAATGCAATTATATCCATATTACATGCCTGAGACACTGCGTTCTAGCCAAAGTACTGTGTAAATAGTATTTATTTACACTAGTTTCTAATTTGCACGTTCTATCTATGTACCGATAAGTATTGAGGTTATATTTATCTCGATTCATGTCTGTATCACAATCTCTTGATAGAAATTAAATAAAAATATTACGAATTATTCGTTGTCTGTACTAATTTTAACTTTGTTTTGATGTAATTTCGATTCTGTTAACCATATTTAACTTAACAAATTCAGTCATAATGATATCTTTTCATGTGGCTCAAAAAGAGTCATCCCACAACCTGTTCACCACATTAAATTAAATTATTGATAATAAATTACAACCAACAAAAAATTTTCTTAATTTTTTTGATTTATACTGTTACTCTTAACTTCACTTTTGACTAAAAAAAGTTGAACCATACACTTGTTAATTTTGAATAGTATCATTATTTTCAACACTTCACATACTCCCTCATGTGGTCCAGGGGAGAGCCACCTGGCTTACTGTCCCAAAGTATCCAGGTTCAAATCTCTTGTCAACCCTGGGATTTTTGTATGTTTTCCATGATGTGTATGCAAGGGCACTCTGTGTTATTCATTTGTATGATAATTACAATTTGTTACCTTGCTATATTAAATCTACCAAACCCTATTCTGGATAGCTCATATAGCTAATCTAGTCATAGTGGTAGATACATTTTTTTTAGCTTTTTTTAATACAGCTTACATTTTTGTACTGGCAGAACTAAATAGTAACCAGTAACCACTTTTAGCATAATTTTAGTTTTTATTCCAGTTTTCTGTGTGTCAAGTTTAGGATATCACCTCTCCATTTCTTCTAAATCTGAATCTTGAAATCTTAATTAATTGGAGCTTATAATGTTTCCAGGTATTGACAACAGGGTGCGCAGGCGTTTCAAGGGCCAGTACTTGATGCCAAGCATCGGTTACGGTTCAAACAAGAAGACCCGTCACATGCTACCCAATGGCTTCCGCAAGGTGAGGACGATACTTCTTGATCTAAAAAATTGGGTAGTGTCCATCACGAACTGGGATTGTTGAGCCACTTTACCTATGTTTGTAACTTGGTCGTGTAATACTAATCCAATAGCTGACATCTAGTCTGTACATCGGTCATTGATTATGATTACACATCTAAATTGCGAACAGTGGCAAGTGGCTCAACAATACCTGTTTGTGACTGTACAGCTCTTGGAAACTAACATGGCATAATTTTAAGTAATGTCTATCATGATCAAAGTTGCTTCCACTAAGCCAAAAATTTCGCCAAGTTTGCAGAAGACTGATTTGAGGCTACTTCTAAAGAAAGTTCAAAAATGTGTGTACAGTTACTAGCACCAATAGCTGATACATTAAGACTGCAAAACATCTGGTACAACTCTATTACTAGGGGCAGTAGTGTATCACATATTTTAGCATGCTCCATTGTTGCAAATATTAATGCTGGTGACTGTACAACAAATAACATTTTTTTTTTTTTTAATTTAACAATCATGATTTCCTTCTAAAACACTTAAAAGATACCCAAGGGGAAATAAAAATTAGGCATTTAGGCCTTTTGTTATACTTCTTTTTTTGTGTCAATAGTTTACTTGTTTTGTGCGATGAGCTTTTAGATCTTGTAAGTGGGATAGCTAGTTCACAAATTTTGTGCTTTGCTTTGTTTATTTAAAATGAAACATGAGATATGAAAATGTTTAACTTCTGTTAAATGCATCTTCTGTACGAGCCCCCTAGCGAGGCCAGCATAATATGAAGCTTTGCTAATTCCACATAATCACACCAAAAATTGCTGGTATAGTGACAACCAGACTTCACTTTTTACACAACATCTTGGTAATGTATTAAATATTTGGACTCCAGACCAGTGCTTTTTGTTGCATGAGTGATTGTCAATAGCTCTATACTATAGACCGATAGGTACTTAAAAGATGGTAA
>BHDV01000729.1:0-12764 GCA_005406045.1 Adoxophyes honmai
ATTATGCTCTTTTGACATACGGCGGTTTAGCAATAAAGCGACGGTATGTTCGTAAATAATATCAATATTTTACCGTAGTTTCAAACAAATTCGGAATTGATTTCCTGCATAACCGGGAATGCGCGAGGGAAGTCTGGTAATATGATTTGTTATTAATTAAGTAATAAACATATTGCTGATCTAATTGGTTTCCATTATTATAGTTAATTGGACTAATATTAGATCAATCAGTAAATAATGTTAAACATTGACGTTTACACGATTTTAGCCTTCAAAATAATACTAATGTAAATTTTAATGCAGGGCATGACGATTATAGACAATTTACTAACGTTTTGTACTTTCTTGGTTCGGATAATTTATGTGAGGACAGAATTGTAACAACTATGGTTCGTTCTTTTAGGTACTTAAAAAAAGGTAAGGTGACTTTGTCGGGTTGACTTTGTTTGTTTACCTTTTTTTAAGTATTTAAAAGTCTCTACCATATAGCAATAGGTACATTTCAAATCTCGATTTCCTCTCCAAGCCTACATTTAGTCTACAGTATGTAGGTGTTTGTATTTGTCTCCACACACCGTAAAAGAGTTTAATACATATCACTATTTTTTTAAAGGATTAAGTTTTATGTTGTCCTTAATTGTTGTTTCTTCGTCTGTACAAAATTAAAACATTACTTTCGTCCACAGATATCCCTAACCAACAAAACGCTATCCGAAGTCCACCAGTTACTCCAGAACTGCCCTCAGGTCACCAGCCTGACAATAGAATACGACGTCTCAATTATGGAGTCTGTGAAGTTAGCCACAGGACCTTTACTCATAGAGATAGAAAGGCCATGTAATGAAGACTTGGGTCTCTTCCTCACTAATCAGAGGTACACTGATGACGTCTACAGCTCCGGATCCGACACGTATCAGCGAGTTGGGAACTGTAATGCGGTGTACATCGACAGTATACTACCCGCTAGTATTAGCGATAGGTAAGATTAGCTTGAATGAATACGTAATTGGCAGGGTGTCGTATAATGGGTGCAGAATGCAAGTAACGTGTAGTGACAGAATTTTGTTCGCATTTCACGAACTATGGTGGGTAGCGACCCGGTTACTTGTGGTTTTCTCTACTGTACTTTACAGAAACTTTAATTTATTCTAATTTGTACTTAACAAGAATTAACTTATTGCTGAATTGGCCAAGATCAGTTCGCTATTACTTACTTTTCTTTTATATAAATATTTTATGTGCAACAAATAGTAAAGTTAGAGATAATTTTTTTTAACTTTCGTAAGATAATAAGTACGGCGTAACTGGTTTATTTGTAAACTTAAAAGCTGTCTCAATCAATCTCAACCCGAATTCAAGCGCTTTGTTATAGCATACTTTAAAAAAGGTACGCTTTCTGTCTAATATTGATAATGAAGTGATCTTTTGTGTTGATGTGAATAGGTACTCAAATACAACACAATTTACAAAAACAGAGTAACCAACCTACGACAATTTCTATCATTATAGCCCAATCAGTTCAAGGTAATTTCAATAATTTATTTTAGATCCTTTCTATTTTTGCGGGTCAACGTGCTAAACAGTAAACACAAAATCTCGACTCGGTACCAACAACCGCAGTCCATTGACTTAACTAAAAATCAGGTCTTCACAAGAAAGCTATTAATTAGAGCCATTCACCGAAGCCTTTTATAAAAGATTCCTTTATCGCTTCATGTCGATGCCTTACAAGTCTTTTCAGCTTGTAATCCAATTTCTTTTGTGATTTTAAGTGAGATTTCTACTGTTGTTTGTAATGTTTTACTTACATTACAAATTCACACAAGTTTTTGTTTTAGATGTGGTGCTCTCCATCCAGGAGATCAGCTCTTGGCCTTTGATGACCACGTAATAGATGGTAACAACTATACAGCAGAAGAAGTAATGTGCTACCTAGAAAATTGCGAGAATGGATTCACGAGGCTGCACATTGCGCCGCGGCATATAGCGCAGGGAGGGAGATTTACTAGAGGTAAGATACTTGGTTGTAATGCGTTGCTGTCTCTCATGATAATTTTATATTTTGAAACAGCGAGATGACGTTTTCATGATTTGATCTTGTATAATCCCGTGAGGAACTTTACGTACTCCTAAAGTTTGGCATTAATTCCAATGGACAACGCCCTACTTTATATTTTACTAAATGTCAGGTGGTTCAGCGTGGGGCATTGATTTATTTACGTTATGTCACTATAATAACGTACCATTTTCATCAACAAGTCTATGGCAGACTAATAAAAAAGGGACTTGTAACAGTTGTTTAGAAAATTGACGTAACGTCTTAAATTTTGTAGTATAATGTATCAAGAAATAACACGCAAGTACTTGAAAGTTGAACAATACCTAACGATGAAAGAGAACATCTGAATTAGTGCAGAGCAAAGTGCATTAATCGATACTTTGCCTTTACAATGTGAACAGGGAGAATTTGCGACACGAACTCAGCAGTTTAAAACTGTATGTGCCTTTATACTCCGCCGTACTACTTCAGAAATACTTACGGCCACTTGGACTAAAGTTGTTCAAATGCTATTACTGTAGATCTCTAGAGTTTCGGCTAGTTTCATTTTTATTTTTCCATTTTTAAGTTCGCCTTTTTGGGGTTCTAGCCGACTTAGCACGGCAAGACTTGAGTCGAGTCGCGAGCATTAGACTATTCTTGTCTCTGACTTAATATAGACGTCAAAAACTGACAGGTGGCCTATCTCGCTGATCGTGCTAAACCTACAAATATTATACAATACTTCTGCTATGGAAATAATGTAGTAAAACGTAATCCGTAAACGACACTTTGTATTTACAGTCTTACTGTGGTGTTAAACCTTATAACATGGCACAAGAACATTTACATAAAATAAACAAAACTGATTGCTACTTGTGTAGGAGCTGTTTGGGCCTGAAGTTTTATTAGTGACTCAAATTACAGGTAAATGCTTTTACTTGTCAATGTTAAATTTAAACGAAGTAATTAAGCAAGCTATTCTTGGTTGACTATGCAATGGAAGCAGTTGACACTCGCTAAGTTCCAAAGTAAGGTAACTTAGAAACGCCCTGGCCGGCACGCGTTATAGACATCAAAACTTAAGTCTTTTGAGTTATACGAGCCAAGTTTATGTTCATACGTTCTTACTTATTGTCATTCTGGTACAGAGCATAGGAGTCAAGCGATTTTGTCTCGATTGACATTTTAATGAAACACACGAACTATTATTTATCAACATTATGGCAAACATGCTTTGAAAAGGATCACTGGAATAAACATAAAATTACGAAAGTATTACATACCAATAAACCACCAAATAAAAAAACAAAGTACCTAAATAAAATTAACCTACTTTTGGCTACTAGGGCACAAATACATAGGGGAGAGTCGTTTATATCGTACCACTTTTTACTATTACGTTAATATTTACTTTGCAAAAAATCTTAAATCTATAAATGACTGTTCCATTCATAGATCAATATCTTGCCAATCACATATAAAAAAATGAGTGCACTAGACTGCAGTTTAATTGGAAAAAAATGCGTTTTTTCGGAAGTCCGCTATCGGTACAATTTAGCCGACTAGTCGTTTAAATCGTACCGCTAATTAATACAACATTTATTCAGATAATTTTTAACTTAAATAACCATTCATCACAACTATATAGTGTTTCAGACGTGACATTTACATGATAAACCGACAGGAGAGAAAAAAACAGTAGGTAACTAGTATCAAATTTTAAACAAAATATTTTTTCTAAAATATCTACCTTGTTAGTATAAACGTACCTTTTTTATATTGCTTTCATCATGGGGACGTAGATGCTAAATGTAATCGAGATATTATTACATGTCTTAGACAGCTGAAAAGTCGAACAAAAAAAAATCGAACTACGTACTTCTCTGGTATTAATTAAGGCGTTATTGGTAGGTAATTCTCACAAATGTCTGCATTAAAAGTGCATGTATCATGCAGCCATCTGTGGCACTGAACGTACTGAATTAAGTCTTCCTTTTATCACCCGGATATGTCATCTAAAAAAAAAAAGTATGTAATATTTTGTAAATGTCGGGTAAATTGTACCGGTACGATTTAGCCGACCACACTGTGGTACAATTTAACCGACCATGTATGTATAAACAAAACAAGCAATAGCTACATAACCCTTAATCTTAAAGACTTTGTGAGAACAATGGGGAAAAGCTGTTTAATTTGTCGTTCTACTACCGTCAATATTGTTACAAAAACCCACCTTTTGCACGAGTTTCAGCCTAACGAATCAGTATTAAAATTTACATCAAAAACCGCAAAAACAATTTTTTTTTACTTGCACACAAAATACTCAACCAACGCCATGGAAAAATGGCCAATACTTCGGAAATTCACTGAAGCATCGTTTGAGGTTGCTAGCGTTAAAGAAATATGCTGGTTTGTGGATAATCGAGAGGTGGTACAATTTAACCGGCGGTACGATTTCACGGACTCTCCCCTACGTAGCAAATTTGTTTGTAGACTAAAGTTGGGAATGAATTCGATGATCAAATTGTATGCATTTTTATTATGACCGAATCTTCTTTGTTAAGTCGTTGCTATGTTGAGTTATAATACCGGGTGTCCCATAAGTGACACGTTACCCTGACACTGGAGGTAGGTCAGCCAAAAAGCCATCGAACCAGCCTAACATGACCCTAATAAAAGTTGCATGGTTTCCGAGTTATTAGCAAATTTCGACTTTTAATGAATTTCCCACTTTGTTCCACTCGCTACGATCCTGACATACCTCTTTTGCTTCATCCACAGCGAGTGGAACAAAGTGGTCTCTGCCTACCCCTGTGGGAAAGAGGCGTGACGGTATGTATGTATGTATGTATGAATTTCCCCTTTTTTTGTTATTGTTAGTGCCAGAATTCTGTTGGGTAGCTTTTGAAGCTTATTTTTTTTATTGTATGGAATCCTGAATAGTTACTTTAAGATGCCATGAGCATGGTTTTGCCAAAAAGTCATGTTAAGTTCCAAAAACTACTGGATAGGTGTTGATTTAAATTATCAGCGAAATAAGAATTTACACTTTGGGCACCTCCCGTTTAACCCTTAGGTGCATGATTTAATTTTTTTTTACGAAAAAAATATATGTGGTTGGGAAATATGGGTGAATGCCAGGAAAAATAGTAAAAAAAATCGTAATCATTTTTTTATATATTTTTTTTTACGAAAACACTTTGTATCATTTTTGATACTCCATGGAGCAAGCACTAAAAAAATATGTTCTAAAATAATTAGTCAATAAAATATAAACTTCAAATATAGAATTTTAACAATCGCAAAACATTAGCTATAAATGAAATTCATGGTTTTGTGTGTTTATGGGTATATACGGATCTTGTGAACTCATCTATGGCCTGTTCTCGTTTAATAAAATGAGGATCTGAGGATCTTAGTTAAACCAGGTTTTTCTATAAAATTTAATTCTTCTGTCATACTTGTAGGTTCTTCTGTTGTCTCTTCTTCCTCGAGAATTGTTTGCAGGTCTTCAAGTGATTAAGAAAACTCCAGATCATCTCCTTCGGACTCGGCATTGTCTTCCGATATTTTTCCACCTTCTAACTGAATCAACAGTGCTTCTACGTCCTTTTCTAAGACAAACCCTATGTGGTGATGTTGGGCATGTAAATAAGCTTTTATTAACATGCCCACACTACTTGATAAATAATGGTAAAGTATAAAAAACTCAAAAAGTTCTGTAAACCATGCTAGTAGAAAAAGTAAGCGTAGTGCATGAAGTATCATTATTGATACTACAAAAAAAGTCGTCATCGCATGGAGTATCATTTTCGATACCAACTGGAAACTCAAAAAACTATTGTATTAACACAAATCTCACAAAAACTTCTATAATCCCCGATAAATAGAAATACTAACCTTTCTTATACATATTTTTCCGATTGGAAATATCTCATGATCCGCCAGATAAAAAAAAATGAAAACTTGAAATTTCACCTTTTGCAAAAAGTAGCCGCACAATTCAAACTTTTGACACTTAGTATAAAAATGGCTGTACATACATATACTGTATGTACATATTGACAGTTCTTTTTTTTCTTTGAAGTATTTGAGCAAAGGTAACAAAATACTGGTATTAGAAGGTGGCGAGAAAGAATAAAAATATTTTAGAGTGGTGAAAAGACATGGTATCATTTTTGATAACGTATGCACCTAAGGGTTAAAAAAAGTCTATGAAACGAAACGAGCAAATAGCGTCAAAAACTTCAGCATTTTATGCAAATTTAGAAATAGTACAATACAAGTATCCTATTTCTATAAAATTTGATATTTTTGTCACTTTACCGATGCTCTATTAAACTAAGTTAAAACTAGGGATCCCGCTAATCGTCGCCCTCAGTTAATTTTTCTGCTAACTACGCAGCTATGATACCGCATTTGTTACCGGGCTTTCTCGCGAGAGAATATACCCTGAGATTATACCCTGTATAATCATGGCTTACTTAATAGTATTATCAAAAAAACTACCGCACCAAATCGAACCGTATGTCACGCACTGCAATAATAATATAATACACATGTTGATAATAAGAAATCTGAATAATATTTTGTTAGAATACCTTTTGATACTTGCACCATATCCCAGATCTCAAGTTGGGTGCTTCAGCGCAGTTTAGCCCGAGGCTCGCTAAGAATTAACTCTATAATCATTATAACCCTCAAACTGCGAACATACAGCTATTGGGAAAATTTACCTATAGACGAGGCTTGACACCGACTTCTACCCTACACGGAAGACGTAAAGTTGAAATTGCAAGCAGAAGTATAGATACACAAGTAGGAGTACACGGGGTTTGTATAAAGCCGTGCCTGTCTAATGTATTTATGGATTAAAACGCTACGTGTCATGCTATAGGCGTGTATATACAATACTGTTTAGATTAGCTACGACATGTCTTAGCTTCTGCGTATTAATTTACCAAAATTTACTGTTCTTTTTCTTTGTTACAGAAAATTCAATATCAGGGACGTCGACATTGAACGCGAAAAAACACAGACAGAGAAATTATAGACAAAGTTCGATGCCGAAACTTGGTCTGCAGGACGACTATGGTAAGATAATTATGAAGAAATATCTGTTTAACGCACAATGTAGAAACTCCTTACTGTTGGACAAAAGACGAGCTTGTCTGTACACTGTACACGATACTACTTGGTAACTTTATCAATTATAACAGGCTGCTGACATGTGTATCATGTGTATGTAATATTACTTATTAGAAAACAAAGGATTGGAACTTTTTATCCGATCCAAACTGTTTAGATGGTTAGAAACCTGTAAAGTTTTATTAAACATATCATGGCTGTGCGATGTTTTAATGCAAAAAAACACGACAATTTTATTCACGAGTTAAAAGTTGCCATTATTAAACTTCCCAGTATGGCCGACGTCCTTCGTCTCAGCTTTCTTGAAAATAAATACCGCTTGGCTGCAAACTAGCTGATTCGCATTGTTACTTTACGTTCGTCATGTTTTTTCCTTGACGTTGTATTTTTGTACTGGAAAATAAAGCCATATATTTCCCCCGCTTCTCTGCAAATAACGATAGTTATTAATTAACTTTATGACCGCATAAATATGGGGTGGATTTGAGAATAGTCCACATTTCACGTCGCTATGGCGGCCAATAAAACGTCCGTAATATGACCTCTGTGATCACTAAATTTTGTAGCTGCAATGACAAAAAGGAAGATAGTACATTTATTGAATCGCATTGTTACCTAACAACAATCCAGACTAAGATTGCGGATTCGGAACTTTACACACGATAGGTATTGAACTACTTCGTTATTATGTGCAGATTTTATGGTGTACCGAATAACTCGTGGTAAATATCATAATTAGATTCTGCACATTAATTTTGAAAAATTCTGACTTGCGAGCCTGAAATTCGTCAACCCACGACTCTCTGCATGGGAGGCCACAGTTCAAACCGCTAGGCAACGGCTATTTTTCACGGCCACCACGGTATCGATTCCTAATACGACTAAATAAAAAAATTCAATAGTAGCAAGAATTTGCGGGTTTTCGCTCCTTCATTTATTTGTTGTTTGTAAGAAAAGCATCGTTTTGACTATGTAGCGTTTTGTGTGCTCTGCCTACCCCGTTTGGGAATGCAGGCGTGATTGTATGTATGTATGTATGTATGTATTGTAAGAAATGGACCAGTTTTTAAACTCCAACCTTTAATGTCAACAGATAGCCAACAAAACTACATGAGCATGGCGGTGTGCCGCACAGACTCCTTGAACATCCAACTTGAGGTTCCACCAGGCCAGAGCAGTGGCTTGGCAGTTCACGAGGAGAATACCGCTTTAGTGATATCGCATGTTGCTGTACAGTCGCCGGCTTACAGGTAAGAACTAAATCATATCGATTAGAAATATTGATTGAGGTATAGTCGTTCGTGTAGTGTCGA
The DNA here is from genome assembly GCA_005406045.1 of Adoxophyes honmai. NCBI lineage: Eukaryota > Metazoa > Arthropoda > Insecta > Lepidoptera > Tortricidae > Adoxophyes > Adoxophyes honmai. The sequence goes on from BHDV01000729.1 coordinate 8,503, forward strand.
GTTTAGTAAAATACCCCTCTTATCTGTCAATAATTCTACCACAAAACAATAGTCTTTGTCATACACTACCTACTTTGACTTTGTAATTTTTTATCACGAAAGGCTTTTTCATGTTTGGTTACTAGTTCATCTGCAATTTATTCGATGTTGCAAGTATTAATTGTGTTTATCGGCAATGATTTTTTATTATCGTGTCGTTTCTTTTTCGTTTTGTTTAATACATCTTATAGAGTTAAAATCGTTAACAAAGTATTATTTTTGTTGTTTGTTATTTTAGATCCGGTTGTCTACAAATCAGGGATAGAGTGATGTCCATCAACGGCCATGAAAACTTGACTCTGGACGTCGCAAACGAGATATTGCAGAGGCGGAATGATTCCCACAACCCCAAGTACCTTACCCTGAACGTTGAGTTCAGTATGCCCAACACCATCGAAGCATCCAGTGGAGTGTTTAACGTCAAACTCGCTAAGACTACATCAGGCCTTGGTGTCACTATAACAGGTATGTACACAGAAAATGAGACCAAATCGTAGAGGATTTCGAAAAAGGTCTGTTCTAGGATACCCGAAACCGACGAGCCTGTATTGAGAGATTAATGAATGTGGATGAAACAATACAGGTATTAAAAGGATATTCCTCTAAAGGAAAGAGAAGTGACGGTATGTATGTAGGTATGCATTTAGAAAGAAAACAAGTTGCCTTTCATCATCAAAATCGTCATCATTAGCGTCAGCAGGAGTTGACGGCCACTATTGCATAATGGCTTCTTCCTTAGAATGCCACAAGAAACGATGACTCATTGCAAATCTCACGATGTCGTTGATTCATGTAGTGGTAGGTTTGGTAACATTGCGTTTAGGGATTGCAATTGCTGGATCCAGCATCCAGCAATCCAGCTGGATCCAGCGCCTTTTTAAGCATGCTGGATCCAGCATGTAGTGCTGGATCCAGCGATGCGGATCCGCAAACGCAAATTTTTATTATTTAGTTTTGAGTTGCCGTCATTTTCAAAAGAATTGTGCTAATCTCATGGTATCCAGTTGGCTGTGGTGGACGTGCTATACAAAAAAAACCTCATAAGGATGTAGAACAAGCAAAAATAGATAGATGAAAGTGACAGGTTTGCGAAGACGATGAAGATTTAGGGTCTCCCCACATTAGTAGACGCCGTTTCGGTAAAACGCGGACGGAAAAACCTTTATGTCAACGCATAAAAGCGAACAAGACATTAATTGGCTCGGCCAAGATTGGCCAACGCGAAGCGACGACTTTTGACGGGAATACGGCGTTTTGGCGTAACGCTGTTCGCGTCCGTACGGCGCTGTTAGCCGCCTATCGCCTGCGTTCGCAGTCCTACAGCGCCGATCGGCGCCGGCAAGCGCGGAACAGCTCCGATCACGGCCGATGAGGGCCGATCGGCGCCGGCGGAAGCTATTCAGCGTCTTCGACGGCCGAACGTCGTCGGCGACGGCCGAACCACGCCGACGTCGGCCGAAGTAGGTACTGATGCGTTTGAATTTGTCTATTTGAATTTATTATTACATTAAAATCTTTAACAATAAAATTATAACAAGAAAAATAATCTAAAATACGTCTGTCCAATTCCCAACTCACGTTGTTACTAACAACCAGCCTCCAAAAATGAGATTTACGATTGCCTATCATCCGCTGTTTCCCACACCTGTTCGCCCGACTCGACGGCTGTACGCGGGTTATCGGACGTCTCGATGGCCGTACGGACCTCAAGAGCGCCGATCGCCCCTGTACGGTGGTTGCGACGGCAGATCGCAGGCGATCGGGCGTCTCGACGGCCGAACGGAGGATAAGACGGCTGAACGCAGGCCTTCAGCCGTGTAGACCCCCGATCGGCTAAATGCGTAAAGTATGGTGTAAAACACTCGGCGAAAGCCGAATCCTCGTCGACGTTAGAGACAGAGAGAGATGAGCGATGGATTCGCAGTTACCGTCGAACCAACATTAGTGGACTCTATTAAATTAATCCCACGGTACAGCGCACTCCTCATGAAAACAAGTACGGAAAGTTGTAAAACTTAAAAAAAAAACACATATTTTGATACAAAAAATAGATTGAAGATTAACATAGTATTATTATTACGCTCCTTTTTTGTAGGGAATTTTAAAAGAATTTGTAAGACTTGCTACTGATTAGCCGTCTATCATTCAATATAAACGTAAGTAATTAGATATTGTTTACTTAGAAACATTATCTAAAACATTAAGTGAGGTTTTAATTTTTGAAATTTTTGAAGTGAAAGATTTTATAGATTTTCGTAAGAAGTAGAAATTAAGAGAAAAATTCTTAAAAATGTCGTCTTTTTTCTTCGTTCCACATTTTGCTGGATCCGCGCTGGATCCAGCTGGATTCAGGTCAATCCAGCAAAAATCCAGCTGGATTGAAAACGCTGCTGGATTGCAATCCCTAATTGCGTTGTTCGGTATGTGATCGCCACTCGTGACTGCCTGAGTGATGCGGATGTAGCCAGTCCATAGCCACTTTATCGTACTTATATTAAATTTTCAGAGGCTATCTACATACGACTAAGTTGCCTTTACGGTATCTATGAAAGAGACGCCCATTTTTAATCTTAACCAGTGGTCATTTTGTCTCTAAACATAACATAGCTATGTAATATTTCGTGTACTCTCCCTGCCCGTTTGGGAATACAGACATTATATTTTTATTAATCTGCAGTTAAGTTGTTGCTCTGAAATCTTAAAAATGTAGAGATAAAAATTACTTAAATGAAATGAAGGACTATATCCACTGGTACTCTCTGTCAATGACTGATGATAATAAGTATAAAGATCACACAATATTAAAAAAATGAATTTCTTTCAATTTTATTCAGTATTTGAAAGGTTACGAACTTATAACTTATACTTGTGCGAGAAAACATTATTTATATTCGTTTCTGAGACCCTTATTTGTACTGAATAGGACTCGATACGTCATATTGACTTTAAGTAGGTACTTGTCGCGTTACGTAAAGGCGTGACGTCAAAGAAAAACCATTTATACTCGCCTTGATATCATTAGTTACGAGTATATTTGAGAGACGCGTCAAAACCAAACATTAAGTCAATTTTGCTACAAATAATCAAACATTTAGTCACATTTCTTCATTTATTATCGAGTTATAACCTTAAAACTAAAGACAGCAGCAAATTACTTGTTAAATATTTATAGCATCATTTGCATTAAATGAATGAGACACTTTCGGAATTAAAATCTCGCTTGGCCTGCTAAAAAGTATTGTATGATTTAGACTTGAGATTACGAAAAAGTATAATTTTTGTGCTAGTCCTAAAATGCCATTTCTCATTTTCTACGCGCTTATATTTATTTTTGAACCTTTGAAGTGTAAATAGGTGTTTTATGATTTGTTAATTTATCTGTATATTTGAAATAATGTAACCAAGTACCCATTATTTAATCAACCCAATATTATTAACCTTGACTTTGATACAATTCAGCTCTTAGTTACAAAGATACCCATTCGTCGAACGTAACGTTATCGATGACATGTCCAATTACTTATCTTGTCTTCCTCGTGATATTATTCCCATGTATCGTTTTTACTAGGTCCCGTACTTGTAATGGAAAGAATCCCAAAAAATATTATTTCGGTATCTGTCTATCTGTAGGTAGGTATATTATCCTTTATCTCAGAAATGCGTAAAGATTAAATATTGCATCTTATACTAAATACTAAGGTTATAAACCGCATTTTAACAGAGTAATTTACAAAACGCGAATTAATAAAGCGATTGAAGATCCGATCCGACTCGCACTTGACCGCTTATTTTAGCGATTATTGATTCATTTTCTATACTTTTTAATTTTTTTAGATGTAAATAACATAGAATAACTGCTCATAATTGTCTTGCCAAGTAACTACGAACCAAAGTACCTGTAATATTTAAAAATGATACAATGTAAGCAAATCACAAAAAAAAGCATGTAAGTAAAATGAAGTTCTAACACGATTTAACATTGCGTCTACAGGATGTAAACAGAAGTTGCTGAGCAATGAAGAGCCCATGGTCATATCTGACATCAAACCAGGTTCCGTTGCCCATCGGAGCGGTGCTCTGGCTCCTGGAGACCAGCTGTTGGCCATCAACGGACAGCCTTTACATAACCTGTCTTTGGTAAGTTGTAACCGCTTTTCGTCGGCGAGCATGAGATACTTAGGGCGGTGGAGTTCTGTGGCCTGAGGCGGGCAGGTTATCCACCG
>BHDV01000729.1:25547-38817 GCA_005406045.1 Adoxophyes honmai
CGTCGTAAACCCTGGTCGGTTTCCGGTACTTCTAATGGTTTAAATTATTTTAAAATGTACGACCTACATTCTTCAAGATCGCTTAATTTAACTTTTAATTTATTATTTATGGAATACTTATGCCCTTATTGCCCTTGGCTCCGCGGTCTGCATAAAATTGGCAATTCAATTTAATTTTAATACAGGTATAGTTTGAAGAATGAAGTAGTGGATAGTTACGTTATTGTAGTTAAAGCAGCATTGCTATTTTCACATGTTTCAATTTAGTTTAATCTGGTTTTCTCCAACGCTTACGTACCTACATTTCAGGGCTTCGCTGAAAACCAGCGCTGCTGCAACGTACTGATGCAGAAACTCATGCTGAGTGAAGGCCCATTTTACGGTTTTCATGTGTCACCAAGACATACTGTAATAGTTATAACATTTTTAAATGTTTTGTATGGTGATGGTTTGAAGACCTTATAATAAATACTTTTTCTTTTTTTCTTTCGACGTGAACTACGTATTTTCCGGAATAAAAGTAGCCTAAATCCTTGCCGTAACTAAATGGATTTAGCAGTAGAAGTCACAGATATAAATCAAGTTCTTTACTCAGTTACATTAATGGGATTGAAGCCAATACTGTCACATGAATAGCAAAATCTGTAGCCTCATCAAAATTTATATAAAATTCAGAATGATTTGAAAATAATGTTTAAGTAATCAAACAGTATCATTTACGCCGCACAATTATTTTAATGGACTAATTCATTAAAAATACACCAATTACATTAGCATATTTTTTCTCGCAAAGTAACTAAAATAAATAAATTATCATTTTCTTTCATAAGCTAGGCTTTTTAACTTAATTTATGGCTGGCCAAACATTTCTCGGAGTCCGTAATATTTAATTAAGAAGAAAAAACGTGCTTTTGTTTCTACTCTGGGAATAATGTGATTTTCCAAGAAGGGGTTTCGTAATGGTGTTCTAATTACTGGGAATTGTCGCCTATTCTCCTCACAATTGTCAAATAAAGTACCTACAATAAAAAATAATAAACGTTTAGGTACATACATAAACAACGCGCCTGGCCTGTGTTCCCAAATAGGATAGACACATACCATTTTTTATTAACTTTTTTAACACACGTAAGTTTCATACAATTATATATAAATCACGTCTGTATTCCCAAATGGGATAGGTATAGCACATGAAAAGTCACATAAAACCATAACAATTTCTTTCTAGTCACTTTTGGCACATTTGTTGAGTTTTAAAAGTAAGTTTAAGAGGGCGCACACATTTTTTACGTACGTAATATAAGATCAGGTGGGGGAAGAGAAATTCAGGGGCAGGGCAGGGGTAAGAGGCACCACAGACCATAACTCGTCGAGTTATGAGTGATTATGGTCTGTAGAGCCCTCTTATCTCTGCGTTTCTCTTCCCCCACCTGACCTTAGTGGTTTTGGACCAATGTTTAAAAAATCGTGAAATGTAAATTAACTCATATTTAGCCATGAAAAAATGGTTAGACTAAACATATTCTGTAAATTTACAATAAAATTGTTTCATTTGTAATTACATTAAAATCAATGAGAAAAAAAATAAAGTAATGGTTCAACTTTCAAATTATGTAAAATGATATTTGAATAATAAAAACCAATAATTTGATTCATGTTAATCCGTTAATCCCCAGTAGACTATATTGTCTATCAGATAATAACAAGTTTATATCGTTTATGGTACATTTTAATGGAAAATTTTCAAGTGAAAGACAGCTCTGACGCGTATTTTTGTGAAAACCCTTCAACAAATTGGCTAAGTAAAAGAAATCTGTGTTGCTAATAAAATATTTCTTTCCGTTAATCCCTAGAAAAAGAGTTTATTTATATGTTACAGTAGTTTTTCTTTAAAAACTTAAGGATTTATAGCTTTCTAAAGCATTTGAAAAACATCAAAATCACCGAATTTTGTTTGCACGCTCTTAAGAGGTACTTAATACAATATATCACACATTTTTTTTAGCGACAAAGAAATCAAAACGGTAAAAGAGCCAAAAATATGTGCATACGACCTTAACGTTGCAAGAATAAGAGCGTGTGGTTTTCCGTGTCGGTACATATTTTCGTTGCCGACTGTATAGCAAAGGCTTGACGCTTCTGCGTGCCAATTAGCACGCATTATTTGAAATTAGATCTTGTTGCGTACAACCAAGTGTCCATTTCTATTGCCTTTTAATATTAATGGAGGTGATAATGGAATTGACAAGTGACGTTCGCTGCCAAATTAAATTTGGGGGTAGGTTCTGTTGTAAGGGAAGAGACATGGAAAGGATTTTAGGTTTATTTTCAGTTCTAACTAAGAGAGAGTTTCGCAACAGAATTATGACAAATAATAGCTCCTCTCTACCGCTCAGAGGATCTCTTTTGGGATAAATCGGTCTTAATACTTTTTCTATTTTTAACCTACGGAATACAGGCGAAACGTATGTATGGTTAGTTAGTTTCTGAACATTTAATTAACGCATTCCAATGAGAAGCACATTCTCAAAAAATTCGCATGCTTCACCACAAATATGAATACTGAGACAGAAGTGCGAATATTAGTAACTTCACTAGCATATACATACTATGTTTTATATATGAATAGTCCTTGAATGGGTACGAGACGAGCGCCAGTAATGAGGGAACGCAAAGGCGAACCCATACATATAGTCACTTTACTTACAAAGCTACGTAACTTAATGCGATACATCGTTTGAAAATAAACCTTTTCTTAAGCCCATAGTGTTCATTTTCAAACATTGTAACGCAGTAAGATACGTGATTGGGTATAGCGTCGATTTACACACATTTAAGCAGTTTGTGACTCCTTTTAGTTCAGTTTTTTAAGTGGCTGAGGACACATAAATGTGACATTTTTATTTCTAGACGGTGACAAGACATGTAATGGAGTAAATCAAATTGATAGGCACGCTATCACATTAGAAACCTCTAAAATTATCAATGTTTCTCTATTCTATTATGCAATTATACAGTTAAACCTTCCTTTTGAATCACTATCTATTTAAAAAAACTGCGTCAAAATCATTCATGTAGTTTAAAATATAAGTATTTAGACAGCGGGAAAGTCGTTTTAAGTATATTATGTAGTGATTTTATGCACTTCTATTTCAAAACCTAGTATGAGTATAATAAATTGGGCTTGATAGAAAAAATCACACAATGAAACATCACGGAAGAACTGGAGAAGTGTTATTCTACGCCGTAACCACACAAGACAATTGCATTATAGATATCAGTTTTATAATGTCAATATTACAAATACATATAAATTCAGGTTTATAATATAGCCCATTTGCTCACAGCTTCTGAACGTTTAGTGGATAAATTATGACATGGATGTAGATAATAAAATTGACTTGGCTAATGTTTGCACAACACCCCTTTTATTGCCGTCACCCTCGCCTAATTAGTTAGCGGAGCACAAAAGTTCACTTTTAAAGGTCGAAAATGGAAGGTCAACCGGCTTTGGACAAATAAATAACTATTCATTACTCAGGGTAGGACAGAGCTATTGTTAGAATGAAAATCTGTCATTTTAGGTTTTACGCAACGTCGGTTGTGAACGCAGTTTCCTGTCGGATAGACTACTTCTCATTTTTAATCGACTTCAAAAAGGGAAAGGTTGTACACTCGACTGTATGTTATCTTCTTTATATTATGTTTACCGATAACTCCGTCTACTGTGGACTAATTTCTATTTTTTTTATGTTTGAGAATGCTTGAGATTTTTATGCTTCAAAGTTGGTCCTATTTTCATCAAAACATGGTTCTGATGATGAAATCTATGAGGAATTGAGGGAACTCTTCAAAAATGATAGGTACCTGTTTTGGTGATTTTGGTGTATTTTTTGACACTACCCGTTAGGCTCAATTCACACCAGAAGAGCAGCGCAGCGCGGCGTAGCGGAGCGCAGTTTCAGTGTCATGAGAATTTCAACTTTATTTTCATTACAATAAGACTTATTATCGCATGAGAAACTCTAACGATGCGCGCGGATGCCCGCGGATCCGCGGGAATTCCAGCGCATTCCATAAACAAAGCCGTGTGACTGCGCGAGCTGTCGCGGGAATGCCCGAGGATGCTCAAGTAGTCGCGACGTCCGCTGTCAATACATATGTCAATATGTCAATAATTATGTAAATTCCAGCGACTTCCTACGCATTCCAGCGGCTTCTCGAGCAGTCGCAGGAATCCTCGCGCATTCTCCACGGAGCGGGTCGCTGCGCTACGCCGCGCTGCGCTGCTCTTCTGGTGTGAATTGAGCCTTAGACAGCGTCAGGTACAAAGTCTAACTGTGTGTACTGGGCTAGACAAACCTGAAGGACAATGGTGCGTTTATGTTACTGAAAATACTAAAAATAATCTGCCGCGTAGGTCGACACTTTTATCTCCGTAATAAAACAAAGCTTCTAGTATACCTATGCCATAACCACATCAACATATTTTCATGGTAGTTACTATGCAATCGATTCACAAACGGAAACTCACCATTCCAAATTTTAAACAAGTTCGTATATCACATGGTAGCTATTGAAACAGTCGTACAGCACAGACTTAGGTAAATAATCAAAGCTGTATCGCATTGGCTTTAAACTCACAATTGAATAACATTGTCGCTTACGACATGTGCGATCGCAATGGTCACACAACGGTTCCAAAGAAACTCTGAAGGTCTGAAACGACTTGTTTCCTGAAGAAATACGAGCGAATTGTTTAATTAACGAACGAATTATTTATCAAACGTGGAACATGTTAATTAAGACGTATTTACATGGTAATGCGGCCAGAGTTACGCAAGTAGGACGAAATAATTGAACATTATAGGGAAATGGAAACCGTGCATTTTGCAGAATACAACGCTAAAATGAGGTTGGGCCGGCGCACACAGCCACTTGATGGGTGCCGAAGAATGGCCAGCGACGTCGAGGTAGGACTAAAAAAAATGGCGGGACGACTTGGAGTCGTACGCAGAGGACTGGCCTGATATCACGCCAGACCGGGAGTTGTGGAGGTTAAAAGGAGAGGCCTTTGCCCAGCAGCGGGACACATTTACAGGCTAACATAAAAAAATCTGACGTTAGAGTTGTTAAATCACTTGAAAATATCTCCAGTTTAGTTTTATTAGCCATAAAAATAAGTCGCCTCATACCTCAGTATTATGGCGACCTCATAATTAAATGTACGCGGGACTTATAATTATGAGTGAGAATCGCGAAAGTTTAAAACATTAAGGCGACCTGGTCAGCTGGAAGATTCCTTTTTCGAAATAAGCTCACCTTTGCCCTTCTTTCAGTGTTCATGTTTTTTCCTTAATGGTTTTCAGCAGTAAGTTATTTATCACTCTACAAGTACCTTCTTAGTTATTGAACAACGCAGTAGTTGCGAAGAAGTTTCATGAGATTAGACGTTTTCTTTAATCTATACGTGAATTGTAATTTTCAACACGAATTGTAATTTCACAAATTATCATACTGACCTTTTATTAACATTCCTTCTGCTTCACACCTGCAACAATTAATTAATTATTAACACAATTGAACAATGAACAACAAAATTATACGGAATTACCCTGATACATATCAATATAATTATTTATACTGAATTAGAGTGTCGCATATTCGCGCATTGACATATAAACTCTTACGTCGCATTTTTGCGAAAAAATTATCACACAACAAAAAATCGTAGCGCGCTTAGCCTTACTTATCCCGAAAATCGCAACTAACAATCCGCGCGTCTCTTCAAAAGCTTTTCCTAACGTAATCACGTGACTGAGCGTATTTATACGTCGCATTTTTATAAACACCAATAAATACGAATACGGAAAAGCGTTCAAAGAGTATAAAAGAACAAGAACACATTATTTGATATTCTGTTTACTCCGCGAACATCTTTGAAATATTCCCTCGCATGTACTTTATGTAAGCATTGAGAGATTTCGGTGGATTTTACACTCCACTTAATGCTGAATTTGTAAAGCTTATAAATATTAAATAATGTCACAGATATAAGAAATTGTGAGCGTTATTTTAGTCCTACAAACGAAAATGTCTATTGAAACGTAACTAAATCCGAAAAATGGCTTCATACAGAAGTCTCGTAAGTACCAATGTACTTACGATGCGCATTATCTGTACCGCCAATATCCTATCAAACTATTTGATTCATGAACCTCAACAGAACGTATTTATATCGTGACATTGCATTTATCTACAAAAGAAAAATTTTATACGTTTATTGTGACAAAGTTCGGTGGTGGGTCAGGAATCAATTGGTTGGGGTGCACCTATAGATAAATATTATACTTCCATTCATGGAAGTCTGTGACTGTAAAAAACCGACATCTCCAAACTAGTTTATTTTTATCGAATCGAAATAGTTTTGTCTTAAATGTTTATTAAATAAGTAATAAAATGTAGCTCTCGTGAACGAAAAAGATGTATGTTTTCGCTTACCTACTATAAAATATAAAAATAAATTGAGATATCTTTCAGGCGTATAATCTTCTAAAGTACCGCTTCAATTTCGCTCACACACATCTTCAGACGTGATCAGAATAATGCTCTCTTTAATAAACTAAAAACATTAAAAATGGGCTCAGTCTTCGATCCTTTATCCACATCTGAGAGACCAAAGTGTTCGAGCGCTCACTTTTTGTGGGAAAATGTAAAGAATCTTTTTCCTTGTATTTTAGACAAGTTTGCCGGGACTTGTTTCTTGATAACAACATTGCAGATAAAGGGTAGTAATGAAGAACTTTCGGGAAGTTTTATAAACAGCCAACGGGGATGGTTGAATAAATAAGGAGTATATTGTTCTCAAGTTGCGGAGCTTTTTAATGAAACGACTGTATTATCTTTTAATGTTTTTGATGTAACTGGGGCACGAACGAAGATTGCGTGTATTTAATATGAGTTATTAGAATTTCCGTCTCAAACTCCAAACAGGGCCACAGTTACAGCAATAATTATTACATTATAACGAGTTTTAACAAAGAAAGTTATACATATTTGGGGAACATAACGTGAACATCGAGTTTTCGTGTGGTATGTCAAATTTTATAAAATTTGTTTCCTTTTTTTGCTCTAAATAAATGTTTTACACATGGAAAGTAAAGTACCTAATCTGCAAATTAATCCTACAAATATTTCTATAATAATATAATTTCCTTCAAAAATGTTATTCTCTCATTATTTTACTTGACATCATAAATTTATAACATCCCATACAAACAAACAATCTGAAAGCAAACAGAGCCTTCGCATAAACATTTCATAACAAATATACCCATACACACCTCGTGCCACAATAAAATGGAAATCAAAAGCCACACCATAAAAATAAGGGTTACGACCCACGGGCCCTAAACAAACCGAACTGGTGTATACACGCCCTAATAAGGGCCCAGGGTAAGAGCACTTATCTGCTTTTAACTGTTAAACCCTTTGAATTAAGCAGTTAACGGAGATCGCTCATGCTTGGTGTCCAGGGATTACAGACCTTTCGATGTGGAAATATACGCACGTTTGTTTTACGAAAGTTCAAAACAAAACATTTGCTGCTCAACTACCTTTATTATCTATTGATGCACACATAGAAAGTTGTTGATAAAAGTCCAAGCAAGACAAGACACAGGACAACCGACCGGTAACACATTCATCTTTACCATCTCCATAATCTTAGCCATAAGAAGTATACTACTGCTGAACATAGGCCTTCCCTTCGGACGTCCATTATGTAACTGATACATGCTCGGAAGTAAAAAAAAAAGTAAGCGTTAATTGTAGATAAACTAGATTTATAAAAAATATAGGCTTTGAATATACTACAATACTAAAACGTTAAACGCTGGTATGTAACGCATGAATTTCATAATCATGGTTTGTGTTTTTGTACTTATGAGTATAATTGAAATACTATGTTAGAATTGAATTTGCGATTTTTTAATGAACTAAATTTATGGTATTTTCTTTGTTCATTATCATTGTATGACTGTATCCGTCACAAAACTAAATCATGTTTTTTAAAACTGTTCTGTTTCTACACCTTCGAATAAAGCTGTGCACTCTGAGCATTCGCAATGTTTATTTACGACGTGTTTGCGCCAGCGCCTTCCGAGGGCGTCGGGACGCCATTTTAAAATTCTCTCATAATTTGTACTGGCGTGCGTACCAACCACACGACTGCTTTGACGAGTTTATTATGAGCTGGGAAACCCTTACTTTAGCAATGTTCTCCATAATTGTCATAGTTCAGGACTATCTTTTTGCATTAGTTTGTTTTTGTTTTTAACTTTAACGTTTGAACTATGAGGTTGCTAGCTAGTCGCCTAAAGCATACCTTAATTTATGGATAAAATGGAGAGGTGTTATTCTAAGTCCGCACCACACGGGCAAGTTCAGCAGCGCTATTATCTAACGCACCAAAAATACACATCGTTTTTTTATTTGACAGTTGAAACCAGAAATTGCTTTGAAATTGAAAATAGATGGAATACGCGCAAGATGGCTTTCAACAGTAGCGACGGTACGTGTGGTTGGTAAGCACGTGACTACAAAAACAACCCGGTAGGTTCCGGACCTGTCATCGCGAGTTAAAATTTTGAAGGGATTATGATTGTTTTGTGATTTTATAATGGCTTCAAATGCGATTTGGACCAAGCGGGAGCACTGAAACGTAATACCCCAATTTACTTTAACGTTCTGAAACGATTTGAAGTGTCATTTTACGATGACTTTTGCCGTGTAAATTCAAGCTGACCAAATTTTATTAAGTACTAATTGATGTAAATATTGAGAAATTTTTAACAGAATATGACAAAGATATATTGTTTAAAGTTTTTCTTTTTCAATTTATACAAAAGTAGTATCCCTTTCAGGTAAAAAGGTTCTCCGAAATTACTTCGAAGCCAAAAAAAAAACACTTTTCAACTCCATGTTTTCCTATAGATTGTTTTTTATAAAAATAAAGTAAATAAAAAACATAAATTACTTATTTCAGGCCCAGACCCATATAACAAATTAAAATGTAAAATAAGATGCAAATATTAACATTCAGGCAATACTGGGTAGTCGTCACTTTATTGTAATCTACATAAGCTTTTGATGTTCAAGAGCATTTAGGTATATAGTGTATGCAAACCTTATCTCAGAGGTGTAACGTGCCCTAGATTTTAGATAAATAGAGAATCTCATCTTCAGTCACGTGGAAAAAAGCCTAAGACTTTACCAGGTCAGCGGGCCGCCCTAGATCCTTCCACCGAAGTGCCTTGAGAGTCCTTACCCCACTTCCCGCCCTTCATCAGTTGGGCAGGTACGTCCTTAGTTTGCCCTTTGCTTCAGATATTATCGGAAATTCGTTAAGCTTCCTGCTGATACCACTCCGGTTTACGCATATTAAATTTAAAGAGCCTCCAGGTAAATTTTAAGTACGTTTAGGGGATTTTTTTTGGCTCGAGCGCTGTAAATAACGTTCGGAAATGGTAGAAATCTGTGCTGTGTTTAAAATGCGACGGAAGTAAGACAATTGGCGGACTAATTTCTAAACCATCCAGTAGAACATGACTGGAATTATTAGAGCGTATTTTTTTGTAGCTACATATGTACAATTAGGGTCGATTTGACGAAAGGAGTATAAAATTTAGTCTTGGGATTAGCCGATCTCTAATCACAAACAAAATATTTTATCGTATGAAAAAAAAGTGAGAAGACTTAATTCAAGACTAAATTTCATTCTCGTTTGGTTAAATAGGCCTCAATGACAATTAACGAATTTTACTATTTTTTAATCTCATAAATACCGCGTTGATTTCTATGTTACGTTTCATGTGACCTGCCTTTTTTTAATACAGGCGAGATGTTACATTGTTGTACATTTTGTTGTAGGTATGTAACACTTTCCAGACATGGGAAGAGATTTATCCTTTAACTGTGCGGTCTTCGACGCTATAAGTTCGGATCACAGTCTAATCTAGTCCATAGGTATTCCACAGTCCTGTCATCATTCCCCTGGCATCATCAATCGCAAAGTTTAGAGTACCTTTACCGACAGTGCTTTGTCATGTCAACAGCGAACTGTAAAAGTCTGGAAACAAAGCGTCTATGCATGCATGTATTAATGTAAAACTAGGGAGCACATGAACCGCCAATGAGTGACAAGACACAATCCTGTAACCTGTAAGTAACTATTCAGCGGAGAATTAAGAGTTTGATTACGACTGTATACGTGTTATTCATGGACATCGTTGTACCTACTTAATCAGTTGGCTCGTAGTCCAAAACCACAATGGAACCACGTTTATTGAGTCTCGAATCTCTTAAACTTTTAATTAAAATGCCCCAGTTGGTGCACTTCCTTTGTGTGCACTGCTGCGGCATGTAGTGTGTTTTGTGTGTTTATGTTGTGTGTATAATGGAAAATGCTCGCCGACCGCGCTCAAACACTCGGATATGAAGTCATAATTACAACAGTCTCATTAAGCTCTGAACGTTTTAATACTGCCTGCCATTTTACAAAGCTACATGTAGGTACGATATACATAGATGTCTACGTGATACATTTGTAATTTGTACCACACTCTTTCTTTCTGAATATAACCCTCAATGAACAATTCGTAAAATAATAATAACAAAATTAATGATAACAGATTATTTTACATTAATATATAGTAATAAGTACTAGAACTATACCCAGTTCTGGATAAACTTATATCTGCAGTCGATATAAAATGCTCAAGTAGAGACTGAAAACATGGAAATAGTTTTATATTTGCTTCTTTTCACTTGGAAACTAAACCTTAATTTTTAGTAGGAACTAGAACCAATTAATTTGAATAAACGTAATAAAGTTTTCTTTTGCATAGAGCAATGCAATAGAATTTTGAAGCCGAACAACGGTGTTAGTGGCAATTAATGGGTTAATTAAAGTAACTGAAGTCAAAGATTTTCAGCACCTATTTAAAACGCGACCAAACGTTTTTGATGAACCTTTTTTCATTTAAACATCTTCACCCTCGTTATAAAAAGGGATGCTGCTAGCATTCATAAATTCCACCTATATCTGCGACAAATTTGAATTTGTACAAAAGTAGCTTGTTTGTTAACAAACATGGCGGCGGAATGAGCCGTTGCCACCCTCATTGCGTAGCAGTAATGGAAGACTCGTGTGCTGGGAACAGGTTAAATATAGGACAAGAACAAAGATTTCCAGAAAATTCCAGGATCCAGCGTGAAGGGGCATTGAACTTGGCGTCTTAATTATAAGACATATCATTAACATTAAGGGTACCTACATTATTATCTTACATTAAGAGACGCTATTAAAATTCATACATACACACCTACATACGCACATCGCGCCTGTTTTCCTAATAGGGTAGGCAGAGCATATTATACATAGTCTATAGTATAGACTGGTATAGACTCTATACCAAGGCAATTTCACGTTTAATTTTTAGGTTTTAAATTAGAGCTATGATAGGGACAGGTTGCTAGCCTGCCGCTTAAAATCTATCTTAACCTTTGTCCTTAGTCGCTTCTTACGGCGACATCCGACGAGTTATTCTAAACCCGACAACACACGGGTTAACTGGTTTGCTGTTAATAAATCTCGATTGAATATGCAAAAACCGAACCGATTTCAATCTCCTTAAAACGTCGATCTTCGACTGCGCACTTAACAATATTAGGTTTTTTTTTTAATAATTTAATACTTTTTTTAGATCTACTCCTTTGAACTTCTGAAAGCAATAGCTATTAGCGAGGCTACTTTTAATGGTAGATTTATTTATATTGGCTTGTGTAAACAGGCTTAGACATCGGTTTTACCGCCATTAGCATAATTGAACGGCGTCGAAACGTACAAGTGAATGAAGAACGGTGTACTGTACCCCGCTATAAAGTTTGCACATCGGTCTCTACGGCGAAAATCAGTTTTGTAGAGCATTGTCTGTCTCTAACTTACGTGACGCCGATTGTCTCTTTTCTAAGACCGATGTGCAATTGTGCATACTTCATGGTCAGGTAGGTACTGTACTGTTAGGTTACTATTAGAGAGTATAATCGCGCATTGCTCTACTCCACCTCACAGACTCTCGACTCTCAGTATCCAGCAAACAGCCATGAGACTCACGCGTAGTGAAATAAAACTGATCTACTGACGTCTTTGGGCTATCCGCCGCCGTGGCGCGTAGCTCCAGATGTTGGGTCACAGGTTGGCCCGAAACATGTCGAGCTAATCTCGATATAAGGACATGAATAGGTCCCATTTTATTTCACTAATGTTTAACCTTTTTGAATTGTTAATACATAATATTTTATAGAGCTTTAGTGCTTCCATAGAATGGGGTCGTCTGCGTGCACTAAAGCCAGCCACTAACGGGCCGTGTGATCGCATCATCGCCGCATAAACGAGCGATGCATCAAGCTGCGGGAGGGACGCAGCAAGGGTGAGGCGCCAGCGGCAGAGCGAGCGGAAGCGGGAGCAGTAGCGGTCTCTTTACAATTATAGACTGCAGTGCTATCGTTATTAAAATTTGTGAATTAACAAAGTAACATTGTGACGGATGTCAAAGTTATGGAAGTAAAATTAAGGTAGGAAGAGTAGAAGGAGGAATAATACGTTAAGACGGCAGATTATCACACATTGCAAAGTTTTTGTTCTCAAATGGATATGTAAAACATACGAAACATTTACTACTATAACCCTTTTAAAACTTAAGTATTTAATTTTCACCAGGAGCACTGTTTTTTTTTAAAGAAATATGAAGTTTAGCTCTACTGTACCTACATCATTTTTCATTAGGAATTGATTTGTGTTCTAATAAATCTAATAAAGCGGTTACGAATGAAACGATTTATTAATTCAATAGTAAAGTCGTATACGCTGTACGAGTATAATATCATAAAAGTTTCCAATTATGTTATAAACTAGGACCTACTTAGCATAAATGCCACATACTTACTCTAAGAAATTCTTGACAGCAAAGCGCGACCTGTCTCCCACGCATACTTCCCCAGAAGTTTGTTTTGCACATAACTACAACTTTGCACCATATTCACAACTCAAGTTAATCCGATGTGTATGAACTTGGACCACAGCACAATGGACCTAGGCATCTGTTATTACAGGAGCCTGCAAGCTACGCGCTGGCAGTGTCGCGTTGAATCGAAATTAATGAACTCTTTGTACTGTGATAACGAATAGCGGGCATTATTTGATGCTACC
>BHDV01000729.1:53300-86979 GCA_005406045.1 Adoxophyes honmai
ACTCTAATTCCCCCACAAAAAAAAGCTCGTTTAATTTTGGCTGTCAAAGTTAACGATGTTTTGAAAACATTGTAAAGCCATAAACCACGATTTTCAATGTTTTCATTTCCAATCCAAATCCCAAAATAGCCGTGAAAGAAAAACTTTCCCCGCAAATAAACATCACTAGTTTCCCCGTCCCGTAAATCAATTGATTATATTTTCTCATTTTCCTCCGAGCGGTAAACTTTCTCATTTCGACTTCGTTTCTAAGGGACCGTAAACATTTTGTGTTCAAAGAAAACCTTCATCAAAATATACGGGTTTTCATTATAAAGTAAAATAATGGCGCTATAGTTACTATAGTTTCATTATAGACGTAGATATCTAGGCAACGTACACTGAACTATTTGTTTTTGAAATAATAATGTCGCTGACCGGTTAGACTTTTCATTGACGTCGGTTCAGTAACTTTACAAATTAAACACAAACAAATAAGGGTCGATTTAACCAAACGCAAATAAAAATTAGTCTTAGAATAAAAGTTACTCTTTCCCGCTTTTTTTCATATGAAAATAATATTTACACACGAGTGAAGAGTGACTAATTCCAAGATTTTTACGGTTAAAGGCGCCAAGCATAAGCATTCTAACTCCTAGTATTTCTTAAATATTTGTTTTTTTTTTTACCTACTAGCTTTTGTTTTAATTGGTATGTTTGTTCATTGATTTATCCAATAGCTAACTCATCTATTCCGCGTTGTCATGATCTCATGATTTTATGATATGCCATTGAACGATAAGAGGGCATACGTCGTATAATCGATGATAGTCTTTTGTCAACGCTCGCTGAGATTTCGTCAGGCATTTGTTTTAGATTAGGTAAATACTTATCTGATCAATCACCGTTCAAAGTATAATTTTAAGAAATACTTCTTTCTATAGCATTACCCTTCCCAAACGTCCAAATTCAACAGTATTCAGATCCGAACCCATCAAGTTTCACGATCCGCGTCCAACTAACTACATTTAGAGACGTTACTTTTCCAAATCACGTTCCAGATGGGACTACATTAAGGCAGAGTCATAAAAAACCAAACATATAGCCTTGAGGATAAACATATAACGAACAGCCAGCCTAAATTCCACCTCGTTTTATCACCCCGTGTAAATACAAGCCGAAATAGTTCTTGGCGTGTTGACACAAGGTGATGGCAGTAGATGGTGAAAATTTCATGACACTGATAGCTTTCGTGTTACATCACGGGATTGGAAAGACAAAGTTGCACGTTCAGACGCGAAAGGTTGCTTTGATAGAAAAGCTGTTTGAGTGAGATTTCACTGGATGCTTTTGTAACTTTGTAAGACTGTAGGTAAGTATAATATACTGTTACGAGTAGTGTATAAGATAGCTTTTTGTTTTGGGCATGTTTTTTAGCTTGCGGATTACTGTGAAGTAAAATATTACAAATGAATTACTTGTAACTCAACACACTCGTATTGTGTGATCCCGTGGATGTCGGAAGAGGCGACTAAGGAAATAGGTTAAGAAGAAGGAAGAGTTGCGTATATTTATTCCTATGTCCTCTCGTAACTATTTTATGGCTGAATTGATTTCGAAAATTGAAATGTTTGGATGGATGGAATGGAAAGGAATTATTTTTATGTCGCGAGTGACATAGGGTCAGTTATATCGAATAGGATATTAAAATACATGTTACATTATATTCCATACCAAAGCTATACAGTATGTAAACTCACTAAAACCATTTCTTTAAACCAGATGCCGCCCCGGACCAGAGTAGTATTTTACTGCATTTTGGTTACTTATAAGTTGAATATTTTTAAAGATATCATTAAATCATTGTTTAAAAATGTTACCTCTTTCAAAGTCGGTTAACCGTAAAAATATCAGCCTATGTAACATGTTTACATTGAGACGCATGAAGGCGATTCATTGATTGATTATTACAATAACGTATGAAATTTTGTTACTTATCATTAAAATAACTTATTTCTCCATACCAGTTTTACACTTCTGTTAATTTTAGTCACATAATTAAAAGTAACAGCGAAATTATCTTCAATTTACCATGTAAACACATTTGTGACATTAAAATTTCACGGGTGTCATTTCATTGTCAATTTTCTTTTTCTTAACTATCCCAACAAAAGAGTTTGGCAAGCAAACCAATGACAAGATTAGTTCTGTTTTCAATGATGTTTTTAATCTGACATTTCTCAATTGCAAACAATACAGAGTAATTCATGATGAATCTTAGTGCTGAAGAGATATTAGACATGGTGCTTATTTACGGAGAATGCGGACAAAATGGTGCGGAGTCTCTTCGATTTTACGCTGAGAGGTTCCAGCAGCGAAGACAGCCTACGGACTCGCGTATCATTGTAAGGGCTGTTACCAGAATGCGTAACTATGAAAGAGCGGTTCCGCTTCGTACCTACTGGTGGGCATCGTCTTCGTATTAACGTCAGGACAGGACACAGGATCATTTTAGTAATTAGTAATTTAGTAATAGTAATAGTAATTTTATTGATTAACATAAAAGACGTAATACATGAAATAAATCCCGGCCATTGCACTAGACACAAGGTCTGTATCGCAAGTGCCAGATTAACTAATAACTAAGGCGCTTAAATACTAAACAAAGACAGGGACACAAGCAAAATAAAGAAAATATGATAAGGATATCACTAGTAAATATGTATGTGTGTGTGTGTGTGTGTGTGCAAGTTCATGTGTGTGTGTGTGTTTGTTTGTGAGTGAGTGTGTGTAAGTGTGAAACTGAAACTTTTAGCAACATACTTTAAGGAGATCCTCGGTATCTTCGTAATTCATGACTTTGAGACGTTGTTCAATAGCATTCTCAAATTTTGTAGTAGTCAACTCTTTGGGGTTGTCTATAGTTTTACATATTTTATTGTAGATGTATATATGCGAGTAGGGTGGCCTGTATCTGGCAAAGCTAGAATTAAATGAGGGTAGCGGGACACTATATAAACGTCGAGCGGCGATGCTAGCATAGTCAGGTCTACTGGTAACTTTTTTATGAGTAGCCACCGCTACTTTTGTTATATAATAATTGTCGAACTCTTAACACATTAGATTCCTTATACAGTTCATCAGTTGAGAATCTAAAGGGTTTGCAGAGCAAAACTTTTAAAACAGCTCTTTGTGCGATCTCTAAAGATTTAATATTTGTTTTTACAATACCACCCCAAGCCGACAGGCAGTACAGTAATGACGATTGGCAGAAAGCTTTATAAACCTGTAACAGAAGAGGCTTTGGTGCGGAATTTCGCAATGATCGCATAAAAAATATTGATTTTCGAACTTTGTAGAAAATCCTGGCTCCAGCACTAGAAGAGCAGGGCGGTTGTTTATGTTGGCCACACATACGTCCTTAACATTTTGAAACGAGACCAACAGCATCATTTTTATGTGATTAAGGTACATGCATTGAAATAAGAGGACCTTTTGCGGCGGATCGACCGTGCCATTCAAGTAAAACACTGGTTGGACGGAATTTTCGGCACTCAGAGGATTGGCCGCTTCGCGGGTAATCCGTGGTTGCTACGTTTGCCAGACTTCACCCCTCTTCATTTCTTTTGGGGTTGGGTGAACCAGATAGTGTTTAAAAAAGAAACGTTTGTTTAAACGGAAGAAGAAATGAAACAGGCCTTCAACAAAATCAGGCGACTAGTCCGGCAAGATCCAGATTTGCTGCGTCGCGTGCACAACAACAACCACCGCCGCTTGCATAAAGTCATTGCTAACGGCGGACGCCACATTGAACTACGTCGTATTTAATTGTGAGTGTGCACATAGCCTAAATTTCACTGACAGTGCATGTGTCATGTCATTGACCTTGACCCTTGACTTGTCAACCACATAACAGATGTTAAAATTGTAATCAATAGGTAATACAGGACGTTATAAAACACATACAATTTTAATTTCATTTTTGGTACATTTCGTCGTAAAAGTGTCAGGACGCCAGTAAGTTATGCCATTACGTTATTTATCACCTAAATATGCTCGGATTTCAATAAATGGTTTTAGTAAGTTTACATACTGTATTTTTTGATATATTAAATTACATAAAAAATGTGTTTAACCCATTAACCAGCTCGGTGAAGGTCGTTGTATAGCAGGATCCTCTACCATTAAAAAGTGTAAGGATTTGCCCGTTATAAGTATCATGTCATCAAAATAAACAGAGTAAAACGAGTTGAACATTTCTCCAATCGATTACGTCATCGATAGTGAGTACGCTAAATGGTAATTGTACAGCTGCTACATGTCATCAACTGCGTGCTTACTTGCCATAAGTTTATTGACCTTTTTAACAGCTTCGTCCCACGCTCAATAGCTATTGCCAAAATTTAGCTACTGTTTTATTGAGTGTGGGTGTTATTAATCGATTGAAGTATTCTCGCCACGGTAGTGCTCTGTGTTAAGTGGTTACTTAGCTAACTACGAACGGAGTAAATTATCGCAATTTCGTACGAGATACTGAGAGTAGATAATACTTTCGTTCAAAAGTTTTTTTGTGCAATACTGCTTAGTACCTTGAGAACTCTAGTAAAAAGTTATACACTTTATTTCCATAAAATTCGATAAATATAACAAACTAGCTTTCCGCCCGCGGCTTCGCCCGCGTGGAATTTGGACTCACAGCGCCATCTCAAATCCATCCATCAAGCAACCTATTATTTTTGTTTTCCCTCGGGAATATCATTTTTTTCCGGGATAAAAAGTACCCCATTATTTAATCCGAACTTTAACTTTACGTCTGCAAAATTTCAAAGCAATCGGTTCAGTAGTTACGGCGTGAAAGCGGAACAAACAAACAAACAAACTCACTTTCCGGTTTATAATATTGGTAAGAATTAGTAAGGATTACATACATAATTATACAAACTACAATAGACAAAACCAAGACTATTCTAATTGTCGTCAGAAGTGGGAAGGGATTATTTTGCTCTCAGTACTGTACCTCCCCCTTTCTTCCCGTGGGTGTCGTAAGAGTCGACTCTGGGAAAGGGTTAGTGTATTGCGGGCGATGGGCTAGCAACCTGTCACTGCAATATCACGTTTGACCATCTGGTTGCCCTGAAATTGCTAAACGTGGCACTGGATTTTTTGAATTCATGTGCTCTGCCTACCCCTCTTGGGAATACAGGCGTGAGAATATGTATGTATGTATGTACTGTACAGTACAGTCTTGTCTAGCTTTCCAAACTGATCATTCCGTAGTTGTAGCATTTTGCTACGACGTTCGTGTTGCTACAATTTTTCGTAGCATACCGTAGACAAGCTACGAAATTAGGGCCTTTTTATACTAGTCGATAAAATAAACTTAGCAAGTTTTGAAGTGGTAAGAGTACTTACTCTTAAGCGTGAACTTTCACGCTTCGCTTTTTCTAGGTAACACCGATGCGCGAACTTACCCCCACCTTTTGAAATCTTGCCAAATTTACTGCCGACCACTCTATACCACAGATTGAGACAGTGCCGCACTTAAAAAATATACACATACAATACATAAATGTATAATCACGTCTGTATTCTCAAATGTGTTGGGCATAGCACACAAAACGATCCATCGACAAAATCATTAATATTACAATGTAATTATGCTAAAAGTGGTCATAAAGCATATAATAATTACAAGCTTTATGACTACTTTTAGCATAATTTTTAGATTCAAATTTCATTAAAAAATAGTACCTAATAGAAGAAATGGAGAAGTGTTAATCTACATTTAACTTTTAGCTTTTCTTACCAAAATAGGCAGTCTAAAACCAGATATACCGACAGGGGTGTAAGAGAGTTTCGAAAGCATTTTTGATTCACAAGCAATACAATTTGATAAAAGCTACTAAAACGGTAAATTGGCTCATTATCAAGTAATTACATAGCAAGGAGGGCCTTACCTTTGTTTCCTCTCTCAGATAAAGGAATCGATTTTCCTCCGATATTGAAATATCCGATGCATCTTGCCGGGTCGCCATTTCCTCCGTTTTCTATCGAAGATTGCTGACCTTTCGGTCAATTGTGCTTTTGTTGAAGTAAAATACGGTTTAATGTAAGATTGCTTCAATTTAAACATTGAAAGGTTAAGTTTTGAAATTGAAAGAACTAGAGGAAAATGGGTTACCCTGATGGTAAAAGATTACGACTGCATACGCAAAAAAAATGCGATAAAAACCGGCCAAGTGCGAGTCAGACTCGCACACGAATTGTTCCGTACCAACAA
This sequence comes from Adoxophyes honmai, assembly GCA_005406045.1. NCBI lineage: Eukaryota > Metazoa > Arthropoda > Insecta > Lepidoptera > Tortricidae > Adoxophyes > Adoxophyes honmai. The sequence goes on from BHDV01000729.1 coordinate 59,560, forward strand.
CAGCAAAAAACACGTTTTTTTCTATGGGAGCCACCCTTAATTATTATTATATTGATTTTAGTATTATGTTGTTATAGCAGCAACAGAAATGCATCATCTGTGAAAATTTGAACTTTCTAGCTGTCACGGTTCGTGAGATACAGCCTGGTGACAGATGGACAGACAAACAGCAAAGTCTCAGTAATAGGGTCCCGTTTTTACCCTTTGGGTACGGAACCCTAAAAAGCACGAGCAGTCGCGCAATCAGAGCGATGGCGCGCTGTACGCGTTTGACAGCAGCCGTCGCAGCTCTTTAACTCTATTTAAGACTTAGGTAAATTATGCACATTTTTCATAATTTTCAGCAAGGACTTCAAGAAAATACTCACTAACAGTCACGTCCGAATGTGTTCAAATTCGAAATAACATCGCCGATCTCCATCCATATTTTTTCAGGACTTGGATGTTTTTTGGCATTATTTGTGTAGGGCGCTTTCGGGGAAGGCCTCGGAATGTAAAAATATTTGGTTAAAACTGCTCCTGGGTGTTAATTGAAAATGCTTTCGAATAAATTGAGCTTTTTGGCAACTTTTGCATGCAAGAGGCATATTTTTCTAAACTCCCACGCGGAAGGACCCTTTTTCTGGATTACACACACACACACACATCCTCATGCCCGTATTCCCTAGAGGGGTAGACAGAGCACATGAATTCAAAAATCCAGTGCCACGATTAGCAATTTGCAATTTCACGATAATCAGACGGTAAAACGTGATATTGAAGTGACAGGTTGCTAGCCCTTGGCCCGCAATACACTAACCATTTCCCAAAGTCGCCTCTTACGACACCCACGGAAAGAAACGGGGAGGTGCTATTCTAACCCGGCACCACACGGACAACCTATCTATCTAATTATTATCTGGATTATTCGTCACTTATTCCATTATTGTTCTTCATATTCGCGATTCTGCACTATATATTCTCCGCTTTGACACAATGTGCAGAATAGCAAAAAAGGAACAACTTTATCTGAATAAGCTTCAAGCTAACAACTTTACTGTTGTTTATTTGTATGCACCACTTACCGAATTGCAAACTGTTGCGTAGTATTTGTATATTCAAAATTACTGAGTTGGGTCAGGCTTCTCTACAACGTATTATAAAAATACGAGTAAGCAAAAAGGGGTTAAATGGTCCACTATGAGGAGTGAATTAAAAAAAATGCTCTTATTGACTTATTAAACCTATTGGAATAAAAATGTCTTTCTAACCCAACAACAGACGGTAAGATTAAAGTACCAATGCTCAACTCCTCAACGCCCAGTAGATGTCACCCATCTGTCACCTGTCTTATTATGACATAGTATCGGGTCAGTGTCGAGGACAGGGATGTTTACCTTATAACAAGTTTTAGGTAAATAGAAGTAGCCTATAAAAAACTCACTCCTTTCCCTACACTCCCCAGTACACAGTACTGAACCAAGAAGTACTTAAACCAAATTAACACCCTTGACCGTGTCAAACCGAATTCAAAATTAATTCTAAATTTGAAATCGTCATTTCAAATTTCGAGCGCAAATGCCAACGCTTCCTATACGCGTCAAAGTGCCCAACTTCCCTCGTTCCCGTAATTTATGCGTGAAGTTTGTTTTATTTGCCCACCGCCACTTTGTCACAGATTAAATCTATCGAATATTTATGCAGGTAAGTTTCGAGTGTGACTCTCGACTTAGTTCTTAGAAAAGTTAGAGTTGGTTTTGGTTGAGGTTACCTTTCATCTACATGTAGACAACTCTTCTTCATTCCTTCCGTGGATTTAAAAGGTGACTAAGGTCGTAAGATGGCCTTTGCTTTCGCCCAGCCAAACCGATATCAGTATGCGAGAAAAAACAAAAGCCAATCGGCAATTTTGAATTTTGAATTTATTCTTTTTTGTGAGCGGCCAGTTATGCAGCATGGAGGTTAGCCATGTTACAACTATTTGTACCTCTGTCATCTGTTTTTTAAACCTGAAATATTGCTGAAAGTGTGTTAGAGTCGGATATTCAATTATACATAATTTAAGTTTGATTTCACAACAAAAATATGAATGTTTCTGTATTGTAACGTAAAATTTTTAATTTTTCGACATTTTTCATGCATATATTTAAGGGATTTTTCATGTATATTTAAGACATTCAGTCACTGAAATATCACGTTTAACCATCTGGTTACCATAAAATTGCTAAACGTGGCACTGGATTTTTTAATCCATGTGCTCTGCCTACCCCTCATGGGAATACAGGCGTGAGTATATGTATGTATGTATGTATTTAAGGCATTTTTCGTGCATATTTGGAAGCATATTTCGAGCTTTTAAGAAGCATGTAATCCGGCCCCTAGTCATTACAGAAAACACTAGGTTCCCTCGGGAAGTACCTTTGCTGTGCGGTCACGTAACATCTAATTGTATGTGACATATTTTAATGTCCATTAAAATGCTAATTTAGTGTCCCAAAGAGTTTTTAGCTCTGACCCTCTATTAGGAACTGGCTACCTGTTGGAAGTGTAAATAGCTTTGGATCTACAGAGTGTCCCAAAAATCACAAGTCACATTGACACTGAAGGTAGGAAAGTAGTCGCAAGAGGTAACGAACCATGGGCGTAGCCAGGGGGGGGGTTTAGGGGGTTCAAACCCCCCCCGAAAAGTTCAGGCTCCCATACAACAATCGTGATTTTTTTGTGTCCGACTCGCACTTGGCCGATTTTTTTTTTCGTCAAACCCCCCCCCGAAACTAAATCCTGGCTAAGCCCGTGTAACGAACCAATTAACATGATCCCAATAAAAGTTGAACGGTTTTCGAGATATTGCCAATTTTCTTTAACTTTGCACTTTTTACGTCTATTGTGCCGTAATTTTGTTAAGATAGCTTTTTATCCTCATTTTTTCATTGTTTGATTGGGACCCCCTGTATATGAACGTTTTTTATTCAAGTTCACTGGTCCGAGAAATTATTATCTAGGTCCCTTGATTTTGTGATAATAATATTTCCCAATCTCTGTTTCGTTACAATGGTAAAGATTCAGATGTTAATACTGAAAATCATAATTATCACGATTAATAGAATAATAGAATAGAATAGAAATTTTTATTTGCAAGAAATCTTAGCTTACATTTTAAATTAGTTAACAATGCTATGACTCTACCTCATAGGCATGCAAAATGAATATACAATATTTTTACTTAATTTACTTCGTCTACTTATATCGCATAATAAATATATGTAAATAGCCAGTGAGGCTGTCGGGCTGAGGTGGTGTTAGGCTTAGAATTGAGGAGAAAAACTCTAATAAAAAGATTTCTCTCCAGAGAGATAATGAGAGAAAGTTGGAAGTTGTATTTAAACCAATATACTTCTACTCTGAACTTATACTGACAAAATACCATAACTCGACGATAGGTTCTAGCGAGCTACAAAATAATACCTTTTCATTCCATCCGTGGATATCGTAAAAGATGACTAAGGAAATAGATTATGGTATATTTTAGGCAACAGCAACTAAAAATATGCTAAAAGTGGAAAAGTTCAAGTCATGGTTGTACTATTTCACACTTCGCAGTCACTTCTAGCATCATTTTGAGTTTGTAAACAGATATAAGAGGTAGTTAAGTGTAATCGTGACAGGTTGCTAGCCTGTCTCCTAAAGAATACCTTAACCTACTTCCTTAGTCGCCTCTTACGACATCCACGGAAGAAATGGAGAGGTGCTATTCTAGACCCAATACCACACGGTGTATGTATACATACATACATACATACATACATATATTATAAGGTCACGTCTCTTTCCCACAGGGGTAGGCAGAGACTACTTTGTTTCACTCGCTACGATCCTGACACACCTCTTTTGCTTCATCCACATTCATTAATCTCCTCCTACATGCTCGTCGGTTTCGGGTACTCTTGACCTGACGTGTTTCTAAAACGTTCGCAATTTGGTCACGGAACGTCCGTCTAGGTCTTCCCCTCCCAATGCCTCCCGTTCCCCGTGTATGTATGCAGTAAAAAACGTTGCAAATAAATGAGTATGAGTATGTATTGTCTGAACTCGCCAAAGATCACCGCTGGGACAGGTCTAAAAATAACCTAGTGTTTTGGATTTCACACTCGAACGGTTCTAAGCGTTTTCGAATGCGACGGAGCGGAAAATCAACCGTGGAGTTGGGTCAGACATAAATTTAGTTAGTGCGGAGTAGTTGGCGGATTCCGTTAGTACTGGACAGTTGTGGGTGATATTGTTCACATGAGAGCGGCTAAAATGCGTTGGACTTTCTTAGGTACTTGATGGTATGCATCCATCAAAAAAATGTTTTTATAGTCAATTATGCTCTGAAAATACGGTTTTGAGAATACGTGTACATATGTACTTTTATTAACCGACTTCAAAAAAAGGAGGAGGTTCTCAATTCGACCTAATTTTTTTTTTTGTGTGTATGTTACTCGATATCTCGGAGACCCGTGAACCGATTTTCAAATATTTTTTTTAATCGAAAGGGTATAACTCGAAATTGGTCCCATTGGCACGAAACCAGGATCTGATGATGGAATCTTGGAGAAGTCGAGGGAACTCTTCAAATTTTATATGGAGATGTACGGCGTTTTCGGTAATTTGTTGATGAAGTCAAGAATTTACATTCAGTAAACAGAATACTTTCAAAATATTGCTAATTTGAAGTCGGTTTTTTTTGTTTAAAATTATTTGTAAACAGTTTCATAAAAATATTATAACATTAGACTTGTAACTTGTAACATACAAATCCTCAGACATTTTTAAGTAAACCCAGGCGTCACGGCAAATGGTAATCCCCTTTGTATTGAAAACATTATAACAAACAATAAAAGTACCAATGCTCGACGCCTCAACGCCCAATAGATGACACCCATCTGTCACCTGTCTTACTATGACATAAGGTTGCAAGTGCCAAGTATTGGGTCAGTGTCGAGCACAGGGACGTTTACCTTAATAAGTTTTACATACATACAATCACGCCTGTGTTCCCAAATGGAGTAGGCAGAGCATACGAAACGTGACATAGCCAAAACTATGATTAAGATTATATCTCGATTTGCAGCCACTTCTAGCTTAGTTTTAGGTTTGCTAAGTTGAAAGAGATAGAATAGTGACTAGCCCGTCGTCTAAAAGATACTTTAACCTACGTAAATAAGTTTACCTAAGTTAAATGTATCTAACCTAAATAAGGTTTATTGTAATAATAAATGAAAGTCTATCATCGGGAGCAACGAGCCACGGTGGCAGCGGTTAGACGTGCACTGTCGCAGTGGCTATTGTACCCGCGTCTCACCGCTGATACAATGACGCGTCTCTCTCGATAATGTATCCATTTTATATCACTATACGTATAGTACAGGAATTATACACATTTTGAAATGCAAATGAACCGAGAAAGCTGAATTTTTGATATGACGTAGAAAATGCCCATAAAAGCTTAACTTGAAATTGTCGACCAAGATTTCCTATGTGGGTTAACCGCCATCTTGAAAAAAAGGTTAAGATTGGTTTTTTGACAATAACTCGGCTATCCGACGAGATACGATAATTCCGTCCAGGAGTTTTTTGTGGCTTTTTTTATGCTCTATAATTTATGCATTAACACATTTTGCGTAACATGCATCGTTATCGAGATATCGACCGAAAACCATATTAAGATATGAACTTTGTTTTTTTTGGCTATTTCCTACTTTTTGGTGACAAATATCATTAAAATTGCTAAGTTAAAACTTTTCGATCATATTCAGATTTAAAGTTTGGTTTTTTATTGAATTTTTTGACAAAAATTGCAATCTCCCACGGTCCACAAAGTGGCCAGCCAAGGCATTTGAATTTTTTTGTCCAGTGCGTCCAGTCGGCAAGCCGACGGCGCGCGGTGGCAGCGATTTGACCTGATTGGTCGTCATATAGTGCAGTAATTTTATACATTTTGAAAAAAAATGAACCCAGAAAGCTAAATTTTTGGTATGATGTAGGAGATACCCAGAAAAGCTTAACTTGAAATTGTCGACCAAGATTTCCTATGTGGATTTTCCGCCATCTTGAAAAAAAGATTAAGATTGGTTTTTTGACAATAACAAAGCTGTCCGACGAGATACGATAATTCTGTTAAGCAGTTTTTTGTAGCTTTTTTTATGCTCTATAACTTATGCCTAAATATATTTTGCGTAACATGCATCGTTATCGAGATATCGGCCAAAAACCATTTTCGTTTTTTTCGATCGATATCTCAATAACAATGCATGTTACGCAAAATGTATTGATGCATAAATTATAGAGCATAAAAAAAGCCACAAAAACTCCTTGACAGAATTATCGTATCTCGTCGGATAGCCGAGTAATTGTCAAAAAACCAATCTTAACCTTTTTTTCAAGATGGCGGAAAACCCACATAGGAAATCTTGGTCGACAATTTCAAGTTAAGCTTTTATGGGCATTCTCTACGTCATATCAAAAATTCAGCTTTCTCGGTTCATTTGCATTTCTTTACCGTTAACTCCTACGTAATGACCGGGTTAGTAAACGTATACGTAATGTAATTAAGCAATTAAAATTTGTTAACGGTCCACATCTGCAACAATATTATTATTGCCTTAATAATTACCAACATTAATTAAATTTTCAGTGCAGATCATTAGTGGAAACGTTTGAATGATTTACGCTAGTCCAAACTTCGGATAGTAATGGTGGATGCCTGTGCCAAATGCGCTGAACTACGAGGTGTAGGAGCGCCATGATAAATGTAAAAGGAGGACAGTGTTAGTAATAAATTATTGGGTAGGGTGACCGCACCAGTAATGGACATAGAACCAGTAATGGACAATGACTTTTATTTACTACCCACTAAGGAAAAGCCATTTGTTTTACAACAATCAATTCACAACTCTATGGTCTTTAAATTATGAACGAAGTGTCCATCACTGGTGCTTGTCAACTTAAACCGTCCATAACTGGTGCCGTCACCCTAGTTGACTAGAAATTAAGTCCGTCAGATAGATTATGAAAGAATATTGTACACGTATTTTTTATTTATTTGACAAACAAGAAAATTGATGAGGATATGGTGCTCTGAAGTATCGAGTGACGTCACTACGTGGCACAATTTTTACCACGGCGTGATGAAAGAAGCACCCGCTCCCAAAGTTTGATGATCTATACTAAGGATATTGAATACAAACATACAATCACGCCCATGTTCCAAAATATAGTTGGCAGAGCACACGAAACACAATACAGGCAAAACCATGACTATTTCGTGCTTTATAGGCACTTCCAGCGTCTGATAGAAGAGGTATAATAGTGACGGGTTACTAGTCTGTCGCCTAAAGCATCCTGAACCTATTTTATTCTTAGCAATCTTTTAAGACATGCACATGCATGCATGTACAGAGAGGTATTATTCTAAACCTGACACCACACAATACTAATTTTATCTGCTTTTAAATAAAATAAAAATGCACTTTCACCTACCACTTGCAGAGTAACGAAAACTAAACTTACTTAATGCTTACGCGAGCACTGAGCTCAAGATAACGATCAAAGCGCCCCTAATAACCTTTCAAAGTTAATTATCTATTAGAGTAAATGATAATAACATGGTTACCCGACTTAACTGCCGCGTTATAATGCATTTCGCATGCACGCCTCGCGCGGTGCATACACGTTGTAAAACTAGATGCAAATGCTGCCAAATTTAGTTCAAGGTACGTCATGCAAATCCATAGCATTGCAGTAATTTAGTTTTTTTATTTCAATTTACGGTACCGTTCAATTTTTGCCGTATTATAATGCAAAGCCGTTCAATTGGCTTAGGTGAATTACAGTTTATTTCCCGATTGTAAGATGTACGAGTATACTACTTCTGGTTTTAGAAAATGAAGTCTAAAATTGGAAGCAACATCTAAAATTGTATTTTATTTAGTACTAGCTTTTGCCCGCTGCTTCGCTCGCGTTAAATTCAGGGTGACACCGAAGAGATCTCGCAATTATTTTAATACGCTGCTGTAGTGTAGTATGTCTTTCCATTGGCGTATAGAATGAAAAGATTCTGTGTCCAATACACGCGAATATGCCACATACAACAACTGTCCATGGGAAAAGCACGGCTTCTCTAGGTTAACCCCAGCCATCTTTAATGTTTAACCTCGCGCTTTATTAATGGTCATAGTGAAACTAAGCTCAAAAGGAAATTGGAGAAAATTATAAACTGGAACAGGAGACACCAGGAGATCTGTGGGAATTATTGATATTCGTGGAATAATCATTTTCACCTTTTCTTACGACAGTAAAGATAGCTAGGCGCTAAAGATACCTATTGCGGCCAAGCTGTGTGACATGAAGTCTCGTCAATAATTTCGGTGCATCCGAATTTTGCATAAACATTACTGGGACACACTGGGACGCCTAGTTGTAATTGAAGCTCGTGTGGGTTACACCTGACATTTCAAGCAAGCGAAATTAGAAACTCTGCCTACGGATACGGAATCTGCATCTACTGCGTTCTGTATCCATAACTGTGTTGTATCTCTTGGTACTTTACCTAACTACCACGGGTAAACATGCCGTGATAGAAAATACCTGTGTTAATGTAATGTTCGAAATCTCAACATTTTAGCTACCTAAGGGCGGTGTTCACCAATCAGTTAAAGTTGAACGAATGGAAAATGTATTGAATTTTCATTTGTTAAAGATCGTTAAAAATACGTTAACCGGGAGTTTTTAGAACGTAAGAACGCCCTTAGTAATTTCATAAAACATAAACAGGGATATTTTACCGGACGTATTTATTTAGATTGATAAAATTAAAAAGAAATAAACTTAAAAGTAATTTTCATTTATTTTTTTGACAAATTTCAATATTTCCATACTTATATTGGTAAAAAAAAACAATATATCAACTTCAGCATATATTCAGATATTTATAAAGATCTGCTGTACATACATTTAATTTAACAACTAACCTAACTAAAAGGTACCAAATAGTACAAATTTGGTACTAAATAATACTGCAATATGAATCGACTGAATTCAGGACCTGGTCCCGCCATTATAACAGTAACCTATTATCAAATGCATTAGCAAATCCAAGTCTACTAAAAAGCGAGTGAAATCCAAATGAGCAACAGAACTGATGTGTCAGCTGTTGTTACAGCCAAGCAGCATAGGAAGCGATTATCATGGCTGAAAAATACCAGCAACTTATTGATCCATATGACTTTATCACTCAGAGACGTAGATTATTACGCTGGCGTGCCGTGAACCCAACTGAATGTGAGCTATTGTATACAGCAACCTCATGGTCCTCATGATGCAGCAGACGGTCGCAGTTTCTATTATGCCACTTATTGCCGGGAGCTACTCAGTATTTCTTTATATACGACGTTATTCGTTTCCCCAGTGGACACCAGACCTGGTGACGCGCGAGCACGCCATGTAGTATTGCCCATGAGAGGAGCAGCTAGTGCGCAATTCTACGCCGGCGGCGCGGAGCGTATGTCCCTGTGACTTGTTTATCATCATTGCAAAACACACGCTCACGGGAATCTGATGACGCTTAAACTGGCACCAAAAATTATTAGGGATCAGAGGGACGCGGGGTATAAAAAATGCCTCGCCGGCGTCGCAACCAGTTACAATTTCCGCCTCTATAAGGTTCCGCTGCAAACGCACTACCTTCAGGCGAGTGCCGTTACATAATTTTGGTAGCGTTCCCTCAGAAGCACAATCGCAACTCCAATTTTTAGAGTAAGACTGTGTGCTGGTAGCCCCAAGGCGCTCACAGAGTTCAAGAATTCTACTGGGTACTTCGTTGTAGTTCGAGGATCTAAGGCATTATTGATGGATAGGTACACCGCCTGTTCCCCTTCAATTTCCAGTAATGAGCACTCATGAACAACAGTTGCCTGGTCGTTTGTTGGGGTCAGTAAAACTCGTTCAAACATCCAAAAATTCTCGTGGAGTTTTTCTCGCAGGTCTTCATAAATCAAACGGATGAGTTCATCAATGGATGGCACAATTTTACAAAGAGACTCCGGCAGTCGAATTTACCCATTTGTTTCCTGTCCTTAAGCAAGCTGCAAGTATTTACTTCGTTGGCTGGAGTCAAAACTGGCAAGGTCTGGCGGAAATCACCGGAAAAGAGAAGTTTGATGCTACCCATAGTGCGAGCCGATCATCGTATGCCTCGCAGCATTCGGTCAACTGCTTCTACTGCCTTTTCTTGGGTCATTGTGTATTCGTCCCAATCGCTAAGACTTTAAGTACTTTAAGATCTTCGAATACTTTTGCTTTGTCATTATTTCAACACATCACATTGCTTCTTTGGCAAACTTGACAGATCTGTTGATATTCGTTACCCGGCGACCATGCGCATCAAACAGATAATAATTCTAAAAATCACCAAAACGTTTTCAGTTTTTGATTCTAAAGCCCCTTAAATAGTTTTTTTGTAAATATCTTCCATCGATCTCTTCGACCTTTTCTTGGTTTATTATATGTATCTAGATTCTCATTTAAAAATGAACGTGGAATTATGCGTGGAACGGAAAATTCAGCAGTGTCCCTTGTCATTTAACAATTAAGTTTTTGACAGCTCCGTATCTTAGGGAATAAGGGCTAATTTATTAACAAATATGTAAGAAAATATCGCCTCAGTGACTTTAGTGCTGAAATAATATAAGCAAAAAAACGTGAGATGGGTTACATAATTTGAGTTTTCATAATATTCCTGTTTCTTTTTATAATATTAGCGTACCTATAAACCTTCCTCTGGGATCACTCTATCTACTGAAAAAAACCGCATTAAAATCCGTGGCGTAGTTTTAAAGATTGAAGCACACATACAGACGGACAGACGGCGACCGGGACTTTGTTTTATAATATGTAGTGATTATCAGTTTTAGAATTACACCTCTCCATTTCTTCCGTGGATGTCGTCAGGGACGACTTAGGAAGTAAGTTTAGGTACCTAAGCTTTGAGGAACAGGATCGCAATGTGTCACTGATATACCTCTTTCATCTGTTTTTGACCTAAAATTGTGCAACGCAGTGTGAATGAGTTATTGTTTTATCCACGTAAGGTTTCGTGTGCTCTTCCTACCCCATTTGGCAGGCCTGACATTTGTTTACGTGTGTTTGGTATAAAATATATAAAGTAACAAAGAACAAAGTTAATAAAGTTCGTTTGAGCTCACACATTGTAAAGCCCTCCAATACAAATTGCTGCTAAATTCAGTTCATTATACGAACACTTCCGACATTACGGATACTGTGTTGCCAAGATTGTAGATAATCAATTCCTGATCTTTTGGCTTCGATTCAACGCGGTAATAGGTATGAGCGCACTTGATTTGCCCGATTTAGGAAGTTGATATATTGTCTGTGGTATTTTGTATGTGTATTTAGCTTGCCAACTTATTATTACGGGAATTTGAGCCCCCCGTGGGAATTTCGTACGTTCAGCGATAAAAAGTATCTGGAATAGAATAAAGTGGGTAGGGAATTTGAGAAATAAGGAACAATCATTATGATTTTTTCTCAAGTTTTTTTTTGCATTCATCTGCTCGATCGAGTTAGTTTGTTTGACGCCTGATTAAAATAACACCTATACAATTCCTCTGCATTATAACATTCTAAGGAATAGAATGAACAGGGATTAAAAAGGATGCCGTGCGGTGCCGGGTTAGAATAGTACCTCCCCTTTTTTCCCGTGGGTGTCGTGTCATACATACATATTCTCACGCCTATATTCCCAAGAGGGGTAGGCAGAGCACATGAATTCAAAAATCTAGTGCCACGTTTAGCAATTTTAGCAGGGTAACCAGATAGTTAAACGTGATATTGCAGTAACAGGTTGCTAGCCCATCGCCCACAAAACACTAACCCCTTTCCCAGAGTCGACTCTTACGACACCCACGGGAAGAAAGGGGGAGGTACTATTCTAATCTGGCACCACACGGTGAATTTTTGTTTGTTCAAAAAAAGGATATTGTATACAACTATACCTATAATCACGCTTGTGTTCCTAAATGGGGTAGGCGGAGCACATAAAACGCGACACAGGCAAAACCATGACTATTTCATGCTTTGTAGGCATTTCTAGCATAACTTTAGGTTAGAAAACAGATGGAAGAGGTTTAATAGTGACGGGTTTCTAGCCAGTCGCCTAAAGCATACCTAAACTTATTCCCTTAGTCGCCTCTTACGACATCCACGGAAGAAATAAGAGTTATTTTTCTAACCACAAAGGTAACAAAGATATTGTATTTATCACAGAATTAGCGCAGAACTGTTAAATCAATGCAAGGAGAGTGATATATTCTGGTAATGCAGTCTCGATTGATCTCATCGATTTGTTGTTTTTGGATCAGACAGCAAATGCACTGAATGACAGACTTGCTAACCGCATAGGTTATTTTAAGTCCCGTACACAGCTGGCGGTCTAAATATACAGTTCTATTTGTTTTATCCAACTTTATATGAGTATGGTATGTTCATAGTTCATCATCATCATTATCAGCCGACAGACGTCCACTGCTGGACATAGGCCTCCCCCAAGGATCTCCACAATGACCGGTCCTGCGCTGCCCACATCCAGCGGCTTCCCGCGACTTGCACCAAGTCATCGGTCCACGCTGCGCCGGCCGGTACTGGTCATAGTTATCCCGTGGAAAATCTTCTTTGTCTATAATAAAAAAAGCCTATTCAAATCAAGTGGAATTATTTAGTGTGAACTTAAATGACGCCAAATAAAGATAAAATGATGAATACAATGCCGGGTTTAGAATAACACTTCTCCGTTTTTTCCATGAACGTCGTAACGGACAACTAAGGGTCAATTCCCACCAAAAGAGCAGCGCAGCGCGGCGTAGCGCAGCGACCCGCTCCGTGGAATGAGAATTTCAACTTTATTTTCATTACAATAAGACTTATTATCGCATGAGAAACTCTAACGCTGCGGGCGCATGCCCGCGTATCCATGGTAATAACAACGCATTCCATAAACGAAGCCGTGCGACTGCGCGAGCCTTCGCAGGAATGTCCGAGGATGCTCGAGCAGTCGCGACGGCCGCTGTCAATACATATGTCAATATGTCAATAATTATGTAAATTCCAGCGACTTCCTACGCATTCCAGCGGCTTCTCGAACAGTCGCAGGAATCGTCGCGCATTCTCCATGGAGCGGGTCGCTGCGCTACGCCGCGCTGCGCTGCTCTTTTGGTGGGAATTGACCCTAAGGAAATAGGTTAAGGTATGCTGTAGGCTAGCAACCTGCCACTTTTATAATATTTTTCATCAATGTTTTAACTAAAACTTATAAAGCGTGATTTAGTCATAGTTTCGACTATGTAGCGTTATGTGCTCTGCCCACTATAATAATAAATAATAGGCATACAGACAGACAGAGATAATTACTTAATACGTTTCTCATAAATAGAGAAGCTGTCGATTAACCACAGTCACAAACCAAAATCAATGTACTCGTTAAGTTCGCTGTAATAAATACACAAAAAAAAATATTTGATTGGTATAAAATGGCTAACGAATAACATTGTTTTTTAGTTGCAATTTTTACGCAACTGTTCTTAGTTTCGCAACTGTTTTTTTTGTTAGTTTTTATTGACTTTCAGTTCAAATATTTATAAATTGAAATCGCGTACTTTCAAAGAAGTCCACAGAAGAACTTGGGAGTTTATGCGACCGAAGCTTCGAAGCTTTGATAACGCGATGTAGGCTCGTTTAGTTCGGCTATTCGACGAATGTGGCTCTAGGGCGCTACAAGTTGTTATCTATCCTAAAACTACGCTAGAAGTGATTGCGACGTGTAAAATGGTCATGGGTTGGTCAACACAGGCATGATTGTATGTATGTTATGTTGCTATCTATTAAATTCACCATCTGTCACGGTAGTTTTATCTTAAGAATTCTTTTGTTCTCCAAATAATTTCAAGTAAGCCTAATGTATAAGCTAACTTTACCTACCATTATAACGTTCCAATTTATGTCACGTATTTCCCAATAGGTAAAATTCTCAGGTAGCATTACCCCAATTTCCCTCTGAATGCTCTAAGTGCTTATAACGAAATTACGATAATGTACGCGTGGGTACGGGGATAAGTTTAATCGGGAAATTGGAACCGATATTTTTTACATAAATATCGCGCCTGTATTCCCAAATGGACACAAAAATCATCACTCCACGTTTCGTAAACAATTTTAACGTATTTTTAGATTTTAACATGGATGAAAAAGATACAATAGTTTTTGGTTTTTAGTCTGTCATGTAAAAATAAACTTATTTAGGCTCTTAGTCGCCTTTTATGATAACCACGGAAGTAACGGAAATGTGGTATTCTAAATCCGACATCAGAGAGGCCAACCGATAATTTATGTATACTCGTAAAAACACAACCTTTCAAACTAAAAAAAGTAAACAATGTTCATATTGCAACATATATTACACTTACCAAATTTTTCTGTAATAACAAAGGTGTTCGTACGATGGTATGTAATTGCTCGACGTTATCTTCTTAATGAATAGTAAAGTTCTACACACGCGTGATTTTTTTTTGCAGCAGAGCTGTGGGTTTCGGCATTTTAACGCACAGAAAAAAAACAACAATAAACAGATGACAATTAATTTTAATGTTGCCAATACAAGAAAATATTTCTATTTACTTTTCTGCAACATGGCGAACTTTTTTATTTTTCAGTCAGGCTACACCACACCGTCGGATTACTATCAGTAAAAGTCCATAAAATTTTATTATAACACAAGAGCGTAAAATAAGCTCTAACTACACCTACAAAAAAACCCTCGTTCCGGTTTAGTTTTCCCGATAAATTATACTTTCACCTGTCCGTCTGTCGCTGGTGTGTGGCCATTAATATAAATCCATGGAGTACTAAATCTTCCAGAGAGGACAACATACCTTTTTTAGGAGATTAATTGTATTTATAAAGAAAAAAAAGTGTGTAAAAACATTATCTTTGACGAAAGAACAAACAATCATAAATAATCATAAATTATCAGTAACGGTTCATATAAATTATACAGGTTCTGAAACTATCAGACACATACGAAGATCTGTTCTTAGGAATCATTGTGTCATCGGTTTTAATTATAAGAAAAATTGTATTCATACATTGCAAACTTGGGATTCGAACCCGGTTATTTTGAAGAAAAAAAACATGCTCTATTTTTATTTAAATATCGATTGTGTAGGTCTTACGCAGTAAACGTCTCTAGGAAACATATTTTCTCAAATTCATGAAATCATTTATTTTAATAGTACACTGTAATTTATTTTAGTGGGTGAGCTTAGTATTATAATTTAACATCCACATTTTTTTTTCTTTACTTAGGAAATGTGTCAATTGAAAAATTGAAACGATACAAATTTTGAGAATGCTTTGTACAAAACAAATAGATCTTCATTGACCAACTTACTAACTATAAGGATTACTTTTGTAGGGACACCTAGCACCATCTATCATCGAGTGGTAGAACTTCTACTGTCAAGATAAAAGGAAGCCTACATCCCGCTATCGAAGTTTCGACGAACGGTTGCATAAATACAAATTCCAACTTCCTCTCTTTGGACTTCGGTCCCCAGGCATAACATCTGCCTGGAGAGAGATCTCTTTATTGGAGTCTTTCCCCAAACTTTCAAAGAAATCATATCAAACATATTATTTAAGTATCACAACATTTTTCTTCGAAGTTGTATTACAGTTAGTAAAAAGTCAAAATTTCCGATGATTGCCGATGCTTTAAAAACATACACTTTAGGACACCTTCGTTAGGCTCGGATCTCTACGCCCGAATGCGGTCGAAGGCGCCTGCCCAGTTTTGTGGGAGGGTATAAATTTTTACGCAGCGAGGTAAGCGCTTGAGCTCCGTCCGAGAGAATAACAATACATCAAGGTGGATTCAGCAGTTGGGGAAAGCGTAACTTATTGTTACTGGTTCGAGATTCGGTTTATCTGATCGAGGTGTCCAAGGGAGTTTTGAGGCGGATGATTGAAATGGAAAGATATACAATCACGCCTGTGTTCCCAAATGGGGTAAGCATAGCACACCAGTGACATAGACAAAACTATGACTATGACAAGCATTATTTTATCAATTATTTTTAATGTAATTTTCCCGTATCTGAGTTAGAGGTTCGCCTCAATCCTTAATCGGGAACTTGACAATTCATTAGTTTTTTAACTTCGAAAATAGATTGCCTGGTTATGGTTACTGTTTACCTTGTTTTGATGTTCCGCATTCAATAAAATACAAGTATTTGTATGTTACTGAGTTCGTCAGTCTATTTTGGGATGGGCAGAGCACATAGAAAGCTACGTAGACAAAACCGCGACTATTTCAAGTTTCCTACCGACTTCTAGCAGATTTTTGTAATCAGAATTATATTTATCTATAATTCTCTTTCCATATCCTTTCGCGGCTCAAATCCTTCTGGCCAGTGCGGTCTAAAGCCAAATCGATGTTCAGATTTATAGAGTCCGTTCCGTTTATCTGATGATATAAAATGTATGAGTGTGCGAAAGAGCTTCCTTGCGAAGATGGATTTAAAATTAGCTTCGATCTTCGAGTGCGTTCTCTGTTTAACTCTTTCTGTGTTCGTGTACTGATGTCATTTGTTTTATCATCAATTTATTAAATCATACATATACATACACAAACGGTTCCAACTGTGGCCTCTCAAGCAGAGGGTCGTGGGTTCAAACCCCGGGCTCGCACCTCTGAATTTTTCGGAATTTATGTGCGATATCAAATTTGATATTTATCACGAGCTATTCGGTGAAGGAAAACATCGTGAGGAAACCTACACACAGCGACGAAGTAATTCAACGTTGTGTGTGAAGTTCCCAATCCGCACTGGGCCCGCGTGGGAACTATCGCCCAAGCCCTTTCATACTGAGAGGAGGCCTGTGCCCTGCAGTGGGACGTATATAGGCTGATGATGATGATGATGATACATACACAATCATGCACATATTTACAAATGGGGTAACCAGCCCATGAAACGTTAAGTGGACAAAATCATGACTATTTCACTTTTTACAGCCACTTCTAGCACTAAAAAAGATGGAAGAGGTGGTATAATATTAACAAGTTGCTAGCCTGTCGCCTAAAGCAAATTTAAACCTATTTCCTTAGTCGTTTCTTACGGCATCTGCTGAAGAAACGGAGAGGTGTTGTTCTGTCCCGACACCTCACGCGACGAAAAGTAATATTTGTGTCGGTGCAGTTCCTTGTTGTTTGTGAAATACAAACTTATTAAAAACATAATGCCGCTACATACAATTCATAGGCTTGCTCATACTGAGTCGCGCGAAAAGAGCAGTGAGGTAACGGCACCAGTTATGAACACTTCATTCATAATTTAAAAACCATAGAGTTGTGAATTGATTGTTGTAAAACAAATGACTTTTCCTTAGTGGGTAGTAAATAAGAGTCATTGTCCATTACTTGGTTCTTTGTTCATTACCGGTGACTACTTTGGCACGTTGCATTCGACACGGTGAAAGATATAAAAACGTGAGTGTATCGGTTTTAATTCACTATGAGTGTGTAAAATAAAATTATAATGACTACTCTACTAAATTACAAGTCCAAAACACCGTGAAATTTCCTATACAAGCCTATCTACGGTGATCTTTACAAACCCAACTAAATTGGCATATCGATTCTGGTCTCAATAGTTATCATCGACGAAACTTCCAAACCATACGTAAACTTAGTTAATGTATGAATACTGAAATGTAAATGGAATTCACGATCGAACGTAGAACTAATCCTGGAATTGTTGGCAACATGATATGGAATGTTTGTGATTTGGTTTCGCTTCCACCTGTTCTTCGCGTATGTTTATGTTTGTTTTAGGTCACTGGCTAGAAACCTGTTATTATTATACCTATTCGATCTGATTTTACAGCTAAAATTATGCTAAAAGTTGCTATGAAGCGTGAAATAGTCATTGTTGTGTTTGTGTCGTGATTCGTGTGCCATTCATACATCAATAGGAAACGCAGGAGTGATTGCATGTATGTATGTTTAGGGAAAAAAAAGAAGGAAAGTTTTTTTTTGTTTTAAGGCTTCCAAACCATCACTATACAAAAATTACTAACGGACTTATTTATGCAGAATAGAACCAACCCACGCGATGATAGTTTTGAAATAAAGCACTTATTGTTCTCAAAACAAAACTCAAAACTATCATCGTGTGTGTTGGTTCCTTTCTGCATAAATACGTCCAACAATCTTTAAGCTATTACAGTGTATTGATGATACAAGAGACACCTTTGCGGCATTGCCCGCGTAGCGCGTAGGTGGTACAATAGTGTGAGGTTACTTACTCCTTCTCTATTATCTTCCTCCTTAATCTATTTCTTTAGCCTTACGACATCCCTCAGGGGAAATGGAGAGGTGTTATTCTAAACCCGAGACCACCATGAAACCGTTTACTTTTAACGATGATAAACACTGGTAAATTAGCCGCGAGATAGACTACCTATCTGTCATTTTCTGACAATTCTAGTTAGACAACGACAGGTATAGTTTAATTCGCACACAGCTTGACTTGGCTCTAGATAATAGACAAAACCATAACTATTCCACGTTCCATTGCCACTTGTAGCATGCAGCCTGTCGGTCGCCTAAAATGTACCTGAACCTATTTTCTTAGTCGCCTCTTACAACATCCACGGAACAAATGGAGATAATGTTATTCTAAACCCCGACAGCACACGGTTGTAACAACAAATACGGCACAAAAATAACTAAAAGTAATCATTCTTTAAATATGATTGTTATTTCGGCAGTAACACTAAAATTAGGGTCCCTGAACTCGTTAAAAATGCCCCCAAAATAACTTTGCTGACATTTGATTCTTATTTTGTTGCAGAAAATGGAAATAAATAAAATTCATTTCCCTTTCTTTGATCAGTTAAGATGGCGGCTAAATCGAAAGTAGGTCATGGGAAGGAATGGCTTTTCCTTCAACGACACAATTTTTACAAAATATTATTGTTACCGTACATCATTCCACTTAAATACAATATTTTACTAATATTACTAATGGAAAAATTAGGTATTTGTATGTGTCCTTTGTAAACGATTATTAACAAAATATCTGGAAGCCGAGATATTATTATGTATACAATACATTGTAATCTTTACGTATTATTATGATCCTACAGGAAAAAAATACGGATACGTACCTATATTTTTCTTTAGTAATATCAAAGAGGAAAGATTTGATTGTTTGTTTGTATTGCATAATCTTTGAAAGTTTTGACAATGCGATTTCAAAAATCCTTTCACAGTTAGGAACCTTTAGTCAACTTGAAAAACTTTAAAATGCGAGTAACGCGTAATGTATAAAGTACCTATCCGTTTTTTCATAGTACCTAACATTAATTCCCCTTTCATACTCTTACCGTACTAATATATTTTTAATATGAAATTTCCGTATAAAAAAAAACTTAAGTATATAAAGGTAGGTACAGTCACGGACTTTAATTCATGAGCCACCATGGAACCATTTCACAGCAAACTTCATAGTGACATCCCATTAGTTATCAAGGGAAATCGTTATGATTTTGTCTTTGAAAAGGTTCTATGGTGGCTCATGAATTAAAGTCCTTGACCGTACTATTGAAGTACCTACTCTTTTAGATTTCAAGTACATACATACATATTTATTATATATTCTCACGCCTACATTGAAAAGAGGGGTAGACAGTGCACTTGAATTCAAAAATCCAGTGCCACTTACATTTGAAGTAGTTTAGTTTAGGATAAACAACAAGTTACCTGCAATTTTATTGAAGAGTCTATTCTAAAAACTTTTCTTGTTCTCAGGTCCTGAAATAGTTAGGTATTCACAGTATAGATTTAGAAAGCTATTCTGATATACTTCCCTCGGGGAGGTACTTGCTATCATTAGTCAAAATTTACCTGCACATAAAACAGTCATTATTATTAAAAATGTTTTATGTTCTGTACGTAAATAGGTTAGATTAGGTTAATGCTATAGTTTTATACTTATTATTTATAATAACTAACGATCATTATTTTTAACGTTCATACATACATACATACATACATACAGTCACGCCTCTTTCCCACAGGGGTAGGCAGAGACCACTTTGTTCCACTTGCTACGATCCTGGCATACTTCTTTTGCTTCATCCACATTCATTAGTCTCTTCATACATGCTCGTCGATTTCGGGTACTCTTGACCTGACCTGTTTCTAAAACGTCCGCGATTTGGTCACGGAACGTCCGTCTAGGTCTTCCCCTTCCAACACACCTAGGGTTGCCAGGTCGCCAAACCTAATAGCCGGACAGAGCAGCCAGTTTGGCCGGATATTTGGGTAGAAAGGCCGGACACCCCATTATTTTTAAATTTATTGAGGATTTTATCATAGAATCAATAATGTACCTATATCAAGTTTTTTTATTATTATCTTGTTAAATTGTCCGTGTGACGTCGTATTCTGAATTACACCTCTCCATTTCCTCCGTGGATGTAAGAAGCGACTAAGGAAGGTTTAGGTATGTCGTAGGCGATTGGCTAGCAACCTGTCACTACTAAGTATATCAGCTCGGTGCTCGCTCGTGTGCTCGTGTGCGAAATGTAAAAAGCCTAACAAAAGCCGGACAATCCGGACACCGTTTATTTTGGCCGGACACGCAATCAAAAAGCCTACCTATGTCCCGCTTTATCCGGACGCCTGGCAACGCTAAACACACCCATTCACACTTCCCGTATAAATCTGTTTAAGGTAAACGCAGGTATTAACGACCCCCTTAAGGCAATTTTGAAATCAATGGCGAATTTTAAGTATACTGGCTATCTTCAGAGTTATTTTATTATTTTTATACGCTAATTATATGTCTATAGATTTTATTTACTAAGTGAATTACTACCAATTACAAGAATATCATGGTAAAAATATTTTTTGAAGTGACAAAGTCGATTGTTGCTATTAGCGACCCATGATAACGGTCGTGATGCTATTAACGATTTTTAGGAAGCTATTACCGATCGTAAGGAAGTGGTACAAAAACATTACTGAAAATAACTTATTAAAAACCAAAAATATATTAACACGTCTCGCTTTGATTGGATGGATTTGATTGAATTTGGCGTATGTTGAACAAATAAAAAAAAACTGTGTTACCTATAAGTTTATTTGTCATTTTACTAAAAGAAACCCTAGAATGAATAAAAAAACTTCCAAAATACAATTTCTATACCTTATCGGTTTAGGTAGTTAAAACAATGTAAACAGTCTTGACGTGTCTTTTTATTTAAACGTATACTTCATAAATCGAAATCTTTACATTTTACAATTTAGGTATGAAAAAATCATTTACTTTCATAATTGAATTGTATAGTGCAACGATTTTCATTTTTAGACTGTGTATTTCAACAAAAAGACATGCCAAGATTGTTTATATTGTTTTAATTACCTAAACCGATAAGGTATAATACCTGCACTGTTCTTTTGAGCATATGCAACATAAAAAAATACAGCTTTACTTCGCTATCGGATCGAGCACAGCTATCAACAAATTTTACTCAATTATAGATGAACTCGCGAGTAACAACTAGTTTAGAAATCCTTACTAATATTATAAATCAGAAAGTGAGTGTTTGTTTGTTTGTTCTGCTTTCACGACGTAACTACTTAACCGATTGCTTTGAAATTTTGCAGACGTAAAGTTAGAAGTCCGGATTAAATAATAGGGTACTTTTTATCCGGGAAAAAAATTGATATTCCCGAGGGAAAACAAAAATATAGTTTGCCAAATACCGAATTCCACGTGGGCGAAGCCGCAGGCGGAAAGCTAGTAAAAAATAAGTACGATCGGTAAAAGCTTCCCAATGTCACTATTACCGACCCAAAACCGACCTCTATGGGTCGGTAATAGAATTAGTAAGTATAGATGTAAAATGCATTACCGATTCATAAAAAAAACTTAAAATGTACTTCTTTGATTAACTCGACTGTAAAATACACTTCAATCTGTTGGTATAATAAAATACAACAGTATCAAATCAGTCTTTGATAAAGAAATCCTAATTTGTAAAAATTGCAATACAACATCAATATTCGGATAATATTATAGTTTTCACAACATTGACAATGCAAAAATAAGAAAACTAGACAACATTTCATGGATCGTAAATAGATTTACACAAAGCTTAGTTCTTTGTGAATCAAATAGTTTATTCATAGTTTTGCTATCAGTTAATAAAAACTTAAAAAAGAAAGAAAGTCAAAATGTTATGTTGAGGCCATTACCGACCTATGGGTCGTTAATAGGATCCAACTTAAAAAGTCGTGAAGTTATTACCGCCCTATTTTAATTTGCAGATTTCCAATATAAAAGGGCTTCTTTGTACTTAAGAGTGATAGGAAATTAATAGAACACACTTTGACGTGTTAGTTGAGTAAAATCCTGTATGCTTTGGCTTCATCGGTTTGCTTAAAATTGCTTACGCAGAATCGTCACTTTCTTACCTAGTGAAACAAGGGCTAGTATGGCAACATCGGCTTCCACGCAGGTTCGCACAGAAACTGATACATTTTATTTCTATTACGTATTGTTATGCACATTAAAGTATAATTAAACGATGGGCAACAAACGAGCGCGTGTGTGTGCTTACTTACTTATAGCTAAAACAGTTTTAGAATCGGAGAAATTGCAAATAATATTAATAGGTCGGTAATACCTGCAGATTTTCGATGGGTCGTTAATACCTGCGTTTACCTTAGTCAATCTTCTTTCATCCATCCTCTCGCATTATGCCAATCGATATGACAGTATGACTAACATTAGATACCTATCTTTCCTTGCTTCGTTCACATTACCATGCTTACTGTACTCGATTACCGGTTTGGCATATTTCTAATTTACTTAAGCTTTAGGCTTAAGTTTATTTTTATTTTTTTGTAAAAAAAAAAAAAAAAAATTACTTAAATGTTTATTCCGTGTGGTGTCTGGTTTGAAATAATACATCTCCATATCGCCTGTTGATTTCCTAAGAGATGACTAAGGAAATAGATTAAGGTATATTTTAGGCGATATGCTAGCAATCTGTCACTATTATACCAGCCAACTTAAAATCTAAATAAATTTAATATGCTAGAAGTAAAATAGCATGGTTTTTTCTTCGTAGCGTTTCGTGCGCTCTGCCTACCCCATTTAGGAATATTAGGCTTGATGTATGTATGTAATTTGACATTTGATAATGTCATTTGAATAGTGGAAGCCAAACCCAGTTTAATTGGGTTCCCGAAATGCCTTTTAAATGCATAAATTACCATAATTATTTATAATAGCTTCATTTGTCATGCGTTTTTCGTGTTTCCCATTAATCCGTTGGTCATCAACGTCACCATGATTTTTCACATCCAAAAGAGCCTTAGGCACCAAAAAATTACCAATAAAAACCAACATTAAATACAAGTGTAGTAGAATTTAATTTCCGTTGGACGAGGGTAGTATTGGTTTTAGATGGGAACCTGGTGGACGTGATAACTTGTGTTAATATCGATATTGCATGTGGATTGTGGAGTTTAGTCAAATTATAATTTTGTGACAAAGCAATAGCTTATTCAGCTGTGGTAAATAATGGTCATTGCTGAATAAGGCGGTTGACCAATGGCGGTACGCAAAGGTTTCTTGATTCACTAATTACAGCGAACTAAAATGCACGGAATCATAATGTCTAGAGATGGACCGATTAGTCGCCGACTGGTCGGGAATACCGATCATTCGATATTATTTGTAGCCCGTCGATTAGTCGGCGACTAGTCGGCGTAATGTGGAATGTTCGGCACTGTTGGCTACAGGAAAATATAGGGCACAAAAGACATTAAGTAACGTAAGTTAACTTTTAACGCGGTATCTGTTAATTAAGATTAAATAACAATCGGCAATGCTGGCTAGTTAGCCCACTAATTAGACAAATTGAGAGCCGATTAGTCGGCTATAAGTCGGACAAAATCCGTAGTCGCCCATCACTAACTAAATCCCATTAGCGTTCAGAATAATCTGATCCCATGACCAGCGTGACTCAAGGCATGTATAAAACTAAGGGTACATACAGTCATGGTTCCGTTTAAGAATTTTGATTTGTGTTTGAAAAAGTACTTTTTTGTAAGAATTTTTCTCCGTCCAAATTTCCGCATGAATGCATGGGCATGTAAGTAAAATAAACGTAAATGTGTGTTATGTATAGGTACATCCCGTTATACATAAATAATTAGTATATAAAATACGTTAGAGTTGACGCTGAACCTTTCTATTTTTAATTTCTTGAATCAATCTGTCATTGTGACATTGACAAACCGGTTATTTGATATTAATTAATTCTGGACTCTGTTGTTATTTATTTATGGAATTGCGAAACGATATTTTAGAATCTAAATTTTAATTTATGTAGCCCTAAATACGAGTATAAAAACTTCTGCTCACTAATAACTGACGGACCCTGGTTACCACGGCAACGTCAGTGACGTATGTGGATCATCCTCCTTAGAAAAATGACAATTGGATAAAATATGTTGTGAACAAATTGCCAAATATAATTATCACGCCCGTGTTCCCAATTGGGCTAGGCAGAGCATACGAAACGCTACATAGACAACTAGACTATACCATTACTATTTCACGTTTAGTGGCTATTTCTGGCATATATTTTTTTTAATTGACAGGCATTTATAAAAGTGTGCCGTGTGGTGTCGGGTTCAGAATAGCACCTCTCTCTTTCTTCCGTCGATGTCGTAGGAGGCGACTAAGGAAATGGGTTTAGGTTTTCTTAAGGCGACAGGCTAGCAACCTGTCACTATAATACTACCTCTTACATCTGTTTTCAAAACCAAAATGATGCTAGAAGTGGGTGCGAAGCGTGAAATAGTCATAGTCGTGGATATGTCTATTTCACGTTTCATGTGCTCTGCCTACCCTATTTGGGAACATAGGCGTGATTTTATGTATGTATGTATGTATTTATAAAAGTGACAAGTTGCTAGCCTGTCGCCTAAAATTTACCTTAACCTATTTCCCTAGCCGCCTCCTACGAAATCCACGGAAAAATCGAGACTTATGATTCTAAACACCACACGGAATACCATTTCTTAGTTTCATATAACCTGCGCTTAATATGGTATCATTTTATGTAAGAGGAATACACGCAATCTAAAAGGAAATCGTAAGACATTTTCCATTTCACGGACCCAAAATCGCCGTCAAAACATGATGTTTTACAGGGACCGAAAATCCCTCAACTCTATAAGATGAGGGATGAATGGATACGTAGTGACGTACTTTTTTCACCATTCACCTATTACAATATTTACCTGAATTTGGTATAAACGGAATTTCACGCAACGTAATTTTTCGGGCAACCATCTTAAGTAGAAGATCGGCAAGAGGAGATGCTTTAAGGGATATGTTCGCCTTTATACTTTTAAAATACTTTCAATACTAATTTATTTGAAAAAATGTTAGTTACTTTTAAATTATTCTGTACTAGCTAAGTAAGTAGTTATTGCAAATTGTTTTGTACAATAAAGAATCTACTTATAAATACATAAGACGTAATTTATTTTGTATTAGCATACATACATCTCGCCTGAATTCCCAAATGGGACACAAAACGCTGACGCAGCCCACTTGAGCAAATATTTACATAGGTATATTTATTTTTTGTTTAGAATTAATAATAGTGACAGGTTGCTAGCCTATCGCCTAGAACATAACTTAACCTATTTTCTTAGTCGCCACTTCATCCACGGTAGAAAATGTATGTAGAAGTCTTATTCTAAACCCGACACAACCCGAATGTATTAGCATATTTATCCAATAGTACCGATTTTGAGTAAAATTGATCTAAGATGAAATCACATTAATTGGTAAAACCTGACTCATATTTTGTAAACAGGCTTCAATCGAGCAAAAGAACTTTGATCAAATAATTAAGACTGACACCTGAAAGGGGTATTGTGCCGACTCTCTTTTGTTTCAAAGCGTCTGCCCTCACCGGCATTCCAACAACTGTCAATTTATCAGCATTTTCAATTAAATCGAATCGCTGATAAGTCAATGAAGTACCAGGAGATAATGAATTGGAGCGAGTGGGAAATGTCTTCGAATTCTACTCGTTTGGTTCGCGCTGACATGTCGGCGAGAGTCGGCAGTAGGTACGAAAAGTCCGAGCCGGGTGGACGTATGCGTCGCGCCGCGCTCGGTTAGCTGCCGAATTGAAAAGTAGTGTGAGAGTGAAGTGGAGACAGTAACTTAGTGAATACATAAACTGATAGGGTTAACGGATTAACTGGTTATTTAAGTTAATGGTGATAGTTGTTAAGTACTTAATTGAAGTTTGGCCGCTGAAAAAGTTACGGGGCGGCGATATGTAAGTAAAAATTAATTACAGTCAGTTTTTACAAAATCCTCAACAGTTTTTTTTGTTTTTTTTTTTTCATTTAAATAAACATATACAACTATTATTCATAAACATCACGACTGCATCCCGAAATGAGGTAAGCAAAGCATAGCCATAACCAATTTTACATTTCGTAGCTACTTTTAGCACAATTTTTGCTATTTTAAAGGTTAAATAGTGATGGATTATCCTGTCGCCTAAAGTAAACCTTAATCCATAAATATGAATAAATAACTATATGTTTTAATTATGTTAGTAAGTGATAGGTACGTTTTGATGTAACGTAATTAAAGAAACGGTACGTTTTAAACTCCGCATGATTTTAAAATTAGTCAATTAATTAATCAATTTTAAAATTTAAATTAATTAAGTCAAATGAACAAATCGCTAAGTAGAGCGATATTACCTGTAGATATGGCAACACTAAAAGGATTTCAGGTGCATTTCAAACGAAAAAGTATATCTAATAAGAATCGCTTTCTGAACAAAACCAGAAAAGGTGTGTTACATTTAAAGCTTTGTTTGTTTGTTTAGGATGTTGTTTAATTTTAAATTAACGCCGTTAAACGTCTATTGTTCTGTTTGCCTTCGCCCCTATAACTCGGAATCAGTGGGCACTTCAAAGATGTTCATTAAACATCTTTGACTCAAAGTGATTCCGATTTTCTGCCCTTCATTAATTTCTCTCGGTTTAATTCGGAATGTTTATTTAAACCCTCATCGCGTTTGTTTGTCTTGAATTATATTTTAAACGTTATTTAAATAACGGTTGCGGCGAAACTGTTAATTAAAATAGTTGGAGAAAATAAAGGCAATTAATTTTTTTATACCTGCCAACTCAAAACCTAATAATTTTAAACAAAAAAAAACCGACTTCAAATCTATACTAATATAATAAAGCTGAAGAGTTTG
>BHDV01000729.1:108693-119489 GCA_005406045.1 Adoxophyes honmai
GATCGATATCAATCGATGATAGATCGATATCGATCGATGATCGAACGATAGATGATAGATCGATGGCGCTGTGTGTCGTTTGAAATGAGAAGTTGTGCTTTATACCGCAATATTATAACCGAGTTCCACACGGGCGAAGCCGCGGGCGGAAAGCTAGTACTTAATAAAAACATACCTTCCTTAAAATCTACTGTCCCTGTGCCTAACTACTGTACTATGTGGTGTCGGGTTTAGAATAACACCTCTCCAATACTTCCATGGATGACGTTAGAGGCGACTAAAGAAAATTGGCAATGACAAAGGTTTGAAATTTAATCTGTTTTATTTAAAAACTTGGTACCTAAATATTAATCTAAAAGTGGCTACGGAGCGTGAAATATTTTATGGCTTTATTCATGTAGCTTTTCGTGTGCTCTGCCTACCTCATCTGGGAATATAGGCGTGATACATGTACGTATACCTACTGGAAATGTTTGTATCACTTGCAAAATGTTTTTTTTAGGTCGACCGTCATCAGTGTCATTAATATGAGGCAAAGTAAATAACGTTACGTTTGTGGAATATTAATGTCTTTCCAACCGTACATCAATAACCGCAAATTAAGAGGGAATAAAATTTAAATTGACTGTGTACCCTAGCCTTTTCCTTTTGTTAATTTATTGAAGCGTCATAAATATAAAAAATGTATCGCAACTTGTTTATATTACTAGAAATACAATTAGAAAGTTAAATTTACCTATAAAATGAAACGCTAGCTGTCAAACGGGACTTTCATCAAGTAAGTACGTTTTCAATAGGAATGTCTGTTTTCGTTTACTAGTTTCATCTATGAAACGACGTAATTTCAAAAGTTAACAACACATACATACAAATTACATTATCTTTTGTGCTCTCAGCTTTACATGGACGTCACTCACGACTTGACTTAGCATTTCAACGGGTGAGTCCATTTGACTGCTTCCGTCCCTGTCATTGTGAAGATCATATTGTCATGATATGGACGATGGGACTACGTGAACGGAGTTGCATAATACACTATTCTTACATACATCACACTTGTACTCGTATTCCCAACTAGGCAGATCATATAAAAGGGTACGTAGTCAAAACCGCTATTTTACATTTTGTAAACACTTTTAGCATAATTTTAGGTTGCATTGAGAAAGTATATTAGTGACAGGTTGCTATCCTGGCGTTTGAAGCTAATAAACTATTTAAATGGAGCCCGACAACACACAGATTATGTTACAATTCTTACTGCTGGTCTATATCTATACTAATATTATAAAGCTGAAGAGTTTGTTTGTTTGATCGTTTGTTTAAACGCGCTAATATACGGAACTACTGGTTCGAATTGAAAAAATATTTTGCCTTGGATAGACCATTTACCGTGAAAGGCTTTAGGCTATATAACTTCACGCTGCAACCAATAGGAGCGAAGAAACGTAGCAAAATGTGGAAAAAAACGGGGAAATTACCAAAAGTCAATATCCCACGCGGACGGAGTCGCGGGCACAACTAGTTATGTATGAGGTAATCATCCACGTCATCAATTGGAATTAGTTTGCAACGTCATATTGAACCAAACAAAGTAATGTTTTTAAGTGTTACCTAATTAAGTCAGATAAAAATACAATTTAGTTGTGGAATAATTATCTCCTGACACGCGAGTGGTTTTATTTGAAAGAAACGGGTTAAAAAAGTGACTTACTTTCAATCTTATTTTATTCTCCTTTAATTTCGATTTACTTGTAAGAATTATTTTATGAACAAAACTTTTTTTAACAATCAAAATGAATGTGCGTTCACTTTCCCCCGAATGATTTTCATTTTACGAACACGTAACACGAAGCGCTGTGCAATTTCGCATTTAAAACGGTCACATTTAATTTAATTTTCGTTTAAAGGAGCTTAAAGTCAAAGTTGAAACGAGGGCGGCACAAGCAGCTTTGCTAAATGTGTCTTTATTATAATAATGGAATGGTGCGTCGTTAGTGAAGCAGACACAAGTTGCTCCGACTCGTTTTATTGAAGCGTAGGTGCAAAGTTTTATCCACAAATCGACAATAATGAGCCACAGATATTAAGTAGATTCTAACTCTTTAGAAATAAGGAAGTTTTGTTTAATTTGTAAGTAACCCTCTCATACTGAGAGGAGGCCTGTGCCCTGCAGTGGGACGTATATACGCTGATGATGATGAAGTTTTGTTTATAGTACTTACATCAAATGTCCCGCGATATTTGTTTTTTTTTGAACAATTTAGACCAACCACCTAGTCCTAAATTAGGCAACTGAATGCCTGTGCTGTACAATGTACGAATAAACTTAGTTAAACATCCAAGACTCGACAGCAAGCCTTCATATTCATCATACAAACATCTGCCGCGACCTACCTTCCTTGGACTACGACGAACAATTCAAAACCAAAATCAGGTAAATCGGCTCAGCCATTCTAAAGTTTTAGCGAGACAAACGAACAGCAATTGTTTTTTATTTATATAGATGGATAACTCTATCCATACACAGGATAGATTTAGCCTAAACCAAAAATTATTCCGAAAATGCGTACAAAACGTCAAACAGTCATGACTTTGTGTGTTTATCGAGTACAATTATGATGTTTGTGTATGATTGTGTCTACCAACTACTTCTTAGTCTAGGCTAAGCCTCTGTTAGCAACTCCCGGTCATTCACCTCCCAAAATTATGTTGCGCCTTGAATTGCCAGATTTTTTATCGTTCACACGCCGAGTGTCAGTTGTTTCGGCCGTAAATCTCCCAAGTTTCCTGAATGCGAATGCTCCACTTTGTGGCGGTAATCAGGAGTTATGTTTACGAAGTCGACAGTAAACGTTTATTGGGGAACTTGAGGTGAGCTTGTTTGAGGTATTTTTGTTAATATTAACTCAGAAGACTTGGTAGACTTGGCTCAAGGGTCTAAAAGGCGGTGCTCCTTGATACAGCGCGTATCGTCAGGAGGTTCCTCAGTCTGCAGCCCTAACTATCGGTAGTTTAGTGTTGTCCCTCTATTAATGGCACCCTAGGTTATGTTTTTATAATATGTTCAAAAACAAATGGAAGCGATATAATAGACACAGCTTGTTGCCTAAAACCAATCTAAACCAAAGGTTATACGAGTACAGATCATAAGTTAATTCCATAACGACATACACGGAAAAATGGAGAGGTGGTATTCTAAACCAACACCACGCAGTATTAAAATATACATACATATACATACAATCACGCCTGTGTTCCCAAATGGGGTAGGCAGAGCACACGAAAAGTGACATAGACAAAACGTAATGACTATATCACGCTTTGCAGCCACTTCTAGCATATTTTAGGTTTGCAAAGATGGAAGAGGTAGAATAGTGACAGGTTGCTAGCCTGTCGCCTAAAGCATACATACATACATACAGTCACGCCTCTTTCCCACAGGGGAAGGCAGAGACCACTTTGTTCCACTTGCTACGATCCTGGCATACTTCTTTTGCTTCATCCACATTCATTAGTCTCTTCATACATGCTCGTCGATTTCGGGTACTCTTGACCTGACCTGTTTCTAAAACGTCCGCGATTTGGTCACGAAACGTCCGTCTAGGTCTTCCCCTCCCAACACACCCATTCACACTTCCCGTATAAATCTGTTTTGTCAATCTTCTTTCATCCATCCTAAAGCATACCTAAACCTATTTCCTTAGTCGCTCCTTACGACATCTACGGAAGAAATGGAGAGGTGTTATTCTATCCCGACACCACACGGCGAAATAAATATTAAAACATATTCGTAAATTAATCGAAATCATCGTTTTTCATCCGTTCTAACGAATGATAAGTTGCCCCATTTTACTATAGGCAAATGGTAACACGGCAGCGCCTACAATTACGTACAAAACTGCCTTTTTGCAGGCAATAAATCACATACGAATTCATAAGTGGAATCGTTACATTTCCACGCTACATTGTACAGTCGACGATAAAACTGTTAGCTCTTTTACTATGGGTCCTTGACATAAAATTTGTAATACGCGTTTTGCATTATAATATAAAACTCCTACATAATAAATGTTCCTACATTGTTACAATTACAGTTGTAGTTCTTTTAATTTCAAACTACGTTTAGTAATGTTTGCTATGAATTTATCGTTATAATTAATGCATATTCTTATATACATTAATCTATACTAATATAATAAAGCTGAAGAGTTTGTTTGTTTGTTTGTTTGAACGCGCTAATCTCAGGAACTACTGGTCCGAATTTAAAAATTATTTTTGTGTTGGATAGAGCATTTATCCAGGAAGGCTTTAGGCTATATAACATTACGCTGCGACTAATAGGAGCGAAGAAACATTGAAAAATGCGGGAAAAACGGGGAAAATTAGTCACTATTCCACGCGGACGGAGTCGCGGGCACAGCTAGTTATAACGATAAACTTTGTCTGGCTACGGCAGGCAGCGCTATAGCCAAACGCTCATAGACATTCGCAATGCCAGACAGATTCCAGAATGTGTTGTGCCAAGTAATTTATAATAGCTCAAAGCTATACTTTTTTTTCAGCAAAATCATCGAATGGCGTCGTCATTACAGTGTAAAGATAAAACATAATCCGTAACTCATATGTATTGTTGTATTCCCAAAAGGTAGGCAGATCACCTGAAACGTTACATAGACAATACCGTGGCTATTCCACGCTTCATACCAACTTTTAGCGCATGTTTAGGTTTAAGAATAGGTAAAAGAAGGATAATAGGTACGTTACAAGTCGTTAGCTTATCACCTAAAACATACCTTAACTTATTTCTCCTAGTTGCTTCTTATCCAAGGAAAAAATCAAGAAAGTGAAAGAAGTTTGATAATTTTGTAAATAAATGCCGTAATCTTCGATTTGCGATTAATGCGATTGTAAAATTAACCTGCCATTTTGACACTTTTCTCATCAACCATACTCGCCGTTGTTACATTGATTTATCCGAACATTTCAAGAGCCGTAAATATCCTGTACAGTTTGATGCTCGCTTGTTTTACGAGTTATTAATTAAATTTCAAGAGTTTCCCAACTTTGGACCATGTGTCTTTTCCGCGTACATCAGAGTTGTATTGACAGGTTGAGCCGCATCGGCCATGTTTCTGGTCTGGTGGAGAGAGTTGTACATAATAGCTTATAGAATAGCAGTTGGGTGATTGTGTGAAGACAATGCATGAGGTATTGCGAGAAGATGCATGGGCTTCTATAGAGTATTCTAGATATTTCCTAGTTATACATATGTCCTTTTTTTTATCTTGTTTGTGAGCTTTAGTTGCTAACTGTAATGCTGTGTAATTATTTATAGTAAAACAAACACAATATCAGTCACGGTCTTCTTGTATTGATTTTGATGATAAGCATTCCCTATTGTCGTTAACTAGATAACTATGTATTTTTATAGCTCCTAATGTTATTAATAACCCAATATTTTACACGATTGTTGCTTAGATTCAGATTTTTTAATGTAATAATTTTCTCATCTAGCCAGACATTCGATAATCAAGCAGAAACCTAATCTTTTGTTTTTATACGTATCATTGTTACAAGAAACCATCCAAATACAAGACTGAAAGAGTGGGTGGCTAAACGGCTTTAGGTACAGTCGCGAACCGGGATTGTTGAGTCACTTGCCACTGTTCGCAATTTAGACGTTTAATCAATCAATGACCGATATGACCGACTAGATGTTAGCTATTGGATTAGTATTACACGACCAAGTTATAAACATAATGTCTATAAGTGGCTCAACAATCCCTGATCGCGATGGTACAATAAGCGACAGAGGTAACGACAAGGTCAAAATGCCAAAATATGGCAACGCATTCTTATAGTATCAACTTTAAGATTGTGTGAACATTTTTGCCACTTAAACTTTGTAGATATCTTTGTCGCTGTCCGTACAATAAAAGGCAAAGGGTTGTTTCCTCTTTGGCTACGTGATTTCAGTCAAACTGTGACTACATTTTCAGGGATTTTCAGCACGTAAGACTTACCCTTCAATTTGTGCTGTCTGACAATATTACAATTCCTTCACAGTATTATTTTAGAGTCCTCGCCAATACTTTTATTCATAGTAAAACTATAGTTTTATTTTTTAGTTCGTGAACTTATATTGAACCCTGGGTAAAGAGTAGGTATTCTAAAAAAAACTGCGCATACCAACAGGGTGAAATCAAAATTATAATACAGAATAAATGTTTCTTACTCAACTAATGCTGGACATGGAATATATTTACCCATTTATTTGTTTTAGTTCTATTAAATTCGAGGTTTCCAAGCATTAAGGTTGCGATTTAATTTTCCCTCAATATGAATATCCCAAATTGTATCCTTCTTCTTCTTAAAGTACCACTTCACTACTGAAGGTTGGCATTCAGCTCTTTAAATCGGACCCTGTCCATAGCGAGTCTGAACATCATAATTTATCCAGCTATTTTTTTTTTAATATTCCGTGTAGTCTCAATGTTAGGTCAATGGTCATCTGTTCAGCGGTTGGCCGAACATTTGACGTCATATGTTCGGCCAACCGCTGAACAGAGGACCAAATTTGGTTTGGAGCCAACCAAGTTCGTGATTCGGACCAAACCAGATTAGGTCGTCTGTTAGGGCTATTAGGATAAACACAATACATCTCCATTGCTTCCGTGGATGACGTAACGGACTTTAAGGAAACAAGTTAAGGTATACTTTAAACTACAAGCTTTCACTACTATACCTGCCATTAACTTCATTTCATCTGTGGATATCATAAGAATAAGAAGTAAAAAGGGTAGAAGGAAATTAACATGTGTTTTAGGTTTGCAATCCGTCTCTTTAGTACTTCTAAGATTATGCTTAAAGTAATTTGACTACGTAACGTTTTGTGTGCTTTGCCTACCCCATTTGGAAATATACCCGTGATGTAAACTTTTAAAACAATATCTACCTACTAACGTGCAATGTTCTTGTCTTTCGCCATCATTACAACAATTTCCTACGAGCCATCAGAATAAGTGGATGTAGGAGCTTACCTATAATTATCTTTTGTCGTTGCTCACAATGGAAAAGTTTTCTATTGAACGGGAGTTGTATGACAAGAAAGTTGCTGGTCAACATTCATTTTATGCTGCCATTGAATAGGGGACTGTTTTTATATAATAAGGAACATGCCTTCGTTTTTTGGTAAATATTTTTTGGAACTGCTACGTAAAGATGATCTTATAAAGCCGCGTTTTCACCTAGTGTTCTGAGCAAATGTTTGCTGTTCGGCTTATGTTCGCTCAAAACAGACAACATCTGTTTTCACTTAAATGGAAAAACGCTGAACGAACACATTCGAACGGTTTAAGCGTTTTCATCTACCGCACGAACGAACGAATGCTCGTTCAGAACTGTTCAAAACACTAGGTGAAAACGCGACTTAACACGAGTGGGTTAACGATGCGTTTTAGCCCCACATGAGTGTTAGAACAATGAAACTCAACTACCTTTTCACTGTTCAGACACGTTTAGTAACTAACTAAAATACTAGCCTATTCCGATGTGGCCTTAAATTTAATGTGTTTGAACAATGAAATCAGGGCGGAGATACCTATTTAGTTTTAAGATTTGACAATAAGTGTATAGGATAATAATGACATATGAATAAGTGACATTATGTAACTAACCATGACTATGAATGAAATAAATATTATATCACATTAGCATTTAAAAAAAAAAAAGAAATTCGACAACATTTTTAATGTCAGACACGTTTTGTTACTTAATTACTCGCAACTCGACTAAACTAGCCTAGTCCGAACTAGGCCTAAGAGCGAGTCCCACAAACATCTACGGATAAGTTCTCAGACTCAAGTTGCAAAATACTAGCCGTATGCGTAAGTTGTTGTTCCTAAGGGACCGTTGTCGTCGATTCTCTCATAAAACACACTCGTATTTCACTTTTGATGTCGTTTTACTGTTTCTACCGCAGACTTGTATCGAAATAGATACCGCGAGTTCCTGCGTTTGTATGAAAACCAAGCGTGCCACTTTTTCTCTGCCTACTGTAACGTCATATGAGCGCTTTAGTGATGGGAATTGACAGTCCGAGTGAAACCGATTTCAAGGTGACGCCGCCTTAGGCGCAGCGCAGACGACAGACTTTTGTGCGATCGAGTCTGCGGCGCAATAAAAACTCTGAATGGAAACTGTCTGCGCGCCATTCAGAGTTTTTATTGCGCCGCAGACTCGATCGCACAAAAGTCTGTCGTCTGCGCTGCCCCTTATTCAAGTTGTCCTGTCTCTAGGAAGTTAAACCTAATCTAAGTGGTGCAAGACTAAATGAATTCGAGTCAAAGAAAGAGTATTGCTCTCTCTTTTGGCTCCCTTTTGGTGCGCGAAGTACATACACTTGAGTCATCTATTTCGATATAAGTCTGTGGTTTCTGCTGTACATATTTTATTTCGAAGCGGCTGAAATAATCTTTGCCCAGGTTCCTAATGGCCGTTACTTTTTTGTTGTCTTTTTCGAGGAGAGTTTCAAGCGCTGGAGAAACGTTCGCTTAGTATATTTTTACTGAAAACCGAGTTATTTTCAATGTTTTTATTTACCTCAGGAAATTTAAAAATGGAATCTGAAATTTTCTGCCCTGTATTTTGTTATTTGCCAAATCCGTTTTTCGCGGTGTGGCTTGAAGTAAAACTTCCAGACTTTTTTTTGGATGTTGTAAGAAGTGACTATGAAAATAAGGTTTAAATTTATTTTAGACGCCAGGCTAGAAGCCTTTCACTATTGTAATGACATGAAACCTAAACATTATGGTAGAAGTTATGGTTGCTACAAAATATGAAATATTCATTAATTGTCTAAGAAGCGTATATTTTGCTCTGCCCATCCCATTCGGATGTGAATTTGTAGGTATGGAATACCGGTTGG
Source organism: Adoxophyes honmai (assembly GCA_005406045.1). NCBI lineage: Eukaryota > Metazoa > Arthropoda > Insecta > Lepidoptera > Tortricidae > Adoxophyes > Adoxophyes honmai. The sequence continues at coordinate 117,620 of BHDV01000729.1, forward strand.
CTCAAACAATTTTAATAATTTAAGTGTATGAAATTATTTCTGTAAGCGCACAAAATTTTCTTACTTGTATAAAATTGATGCAAATTTTTTGGATCTCATTGTGTTTTTAATTTTTGCTTTATAATAAATAACACTTTTCTTTACAGGAAAACTATAAACTTCATCTACCTCATAGTCTTCATATATTATCTTATGTGCCAGTAACAATTATCTTAAAACATCAAACAAAATTGATTGCAGTACAAAATAATTGCTCCTAATGTTCCTAAAGCCCCCTTATTAAGTAATGCATAAGGTACAAGGAAATGTCGTAAGCTTTGTAATACATTGCGATTTTACAAAGCAACCATCATTTAGCGACCTCAGAATAGAAGCAATGAAAGTTACTGACTTGACGATTGTCGAGTGAAATTTAATACATCTACTTCCTAAACACTGAGAACGCGACACGTGCTTTCTAATAAGCAGTTTCAACTCAAGTTCATGAATAACATAACATAGTGTTGTGTTATTTTAAGTCAAGGACTGTTTTTATGAAATTCATGTGTGTAATATGAGCAAAAACCAGTATCTTTTTCTTATTTATTGAGTCAATGTTCAAACGCCTAAAATACTATGTGAATGACCCATCGTATTGACTAACAGGCGAATGACAACTTATTAATTCAAGAAAAATCATAACATCGCGATTTAGAATGGTGCTACCGTCTGTACAGTGACATCTATTGGTAAACTCAGATAATTATAAATACATAATTTTGTAGGTAAACTAAAATATAAGCTGAACAGTCAATAATGTGTATAAAAAGGACAAAACAAAGCATTAAGTTATTACTTGTTTAAGGCCTAATTTTAGAATAGATGAACAACAACTAAGTTTTTCTTTCTTTTTTTCAGAAGTTTCATTTGGGAGTACAGACGGGATGAATGGTATGTATTAAATATGATACTCTTACAATTAAGCCTATTTGAACATGAAGCTCAACCTTTACCAACAAATCTACAAAATGTTCTCCAGGCGATCGATGGTCATTTCCCGTGTGGTGCCGAGTTAGATAGAACCTCCCCCTTTCTTCCCGCGGGTGTCGTAAGAGGACGACTCTGTGAAAGGGTTAGTGTATTGTGGGCGGCTTGCAACCTGTCACTGCAATATCACGTTTAACCATCTGGATAGCCTGAAACTGGTAAATTGCTGGATTTTTAAATTCATGTGCTCTGACTTCCCCTCTTGGGAGTCCAGGCGTAAGCATATGTACCTATGAGATTGTTAACACACATATACACACATCACGCCTGTATTTCCTAATGGGTAGGCAGAGCACACAAAACGCTAAATAGACAAAATCATGACTATTCCACGTTCGTGGCCACTTCTACCATTTTTTTTGTGTATGTGGTTATTAGACTTAAAATATCCCAGGTACGCTCATTCCTGCATTTGCATTCGGTACCAATTCTGTGGACAGAAATTCAGTCATACGTTCCAATTAAATCCACCGGATTTTTGTCCAATTGGGGTGAATGCAATTGCTTGATCACAGCTTCGTTAGTCCGCGCTGATCGAATTCGGCTGTAATTAGTATCCAATCCGAGTTGGATAACTAGATTGCGATATGACTGAACTTTTTTTAGTTGGATTTTTTCATGATCCTTGTCGATACTCGGATTAAATAAATAAATATAAATATCTCTGGACAATTTTTACACCAATCATCTAGTCCCAAAGTAGGCAATTTAATGCCTGTGTTATGGGTACTAGACAACGGATAAACATACTTATATATACATAGATAAACATCCAAGACTCGAAAGCAAACATTCGTATTCATCATACAAACATCTGCCCTGACCGGGGATCGAACCCGGGACC
>BHDV01000729.1:120979-138782 GCA_005406045.1 Adoxophyes honmai
TATTTAATTAAATATTTACTTTAAAAATAAATACTAAAATCAAAGTAACAATAATAATTAAGGGGGGCTCCCATAGAAAAAACGTGTTTTTTTTGCTGTTTTGTTTCTATTTAATTAACTGTAACAGCTAAATACTTGAAATGCTCACAGAATGTGTAATTAAATATCTATTTTAAAAGTAAATAATTAAATTAAAATAAAATTACTATTTAAGGGGGGGTCCCATACAAAAAAATCTGATTTTTTGCAGTTTTTGGTACGGAACCCTTCGTGCGCGAGTCCGACTCGCACTTGGCCGGTTTATTCCTACATGCCGTACATACATACATACAATAGAATTATATTTACCGAATCTATATTAATTTTGCATTTACACTTTACTGATTTGTGATGTCAAGTAAATAAAAAAGACAGTTAATAATTAAGTACTTAAAATGTGTTAAAACGTTTTTGTCCATTACGATATTAGGTACATAACGGTGACTTTATATTGACATCATACGTTAAAACCCATCTCAGTAATCGTTTTATTCTTAGACACATACTAAAATATAACTGTCTCACAAAGCAAATGTCAAACCAAACACTCAATTAATATTTTCTATTATTGGAATAGATTGGCACTTACCTTTTCATTATTACTTCCATAATTATATAATGAACTTGGCTCAATTAAAAACTTGGTTGGCTTCAAAGACAAAAAGATTTAACTAATTTTTGCATGGATTCGTGTATTTTGTTAGACGTGAATAAAATTGTGTCATCTGGTGTTGGGTTTAGAATAACACCTCTTCATTTTTTAGGGTTCCGTACCCAAAGGGTAAAAACGGGACCCTATTACTGAGACTTCGCTGTCTGTCTGTCTGTCCGTCCGTCCGTCCGTCTGTCCGTCTGTCACCAGGCTGTACCTCACGAACCGTGAGAGCTAGAGAGTTGAAATTTTCACAGATGATGTATATCTGTTGCCGCTATAACAACAAATGCTAAAATCAAAATAATAATAATAATTAAGGGGGGCTCCCATAGAAAAAACGTGTTTTTTTTGCAGTTTTGGGTCTCTTTAAATAACTGTAACAGCTAATTACTTGAAATGCTCACAGAATATTTAATTAAATATTTACTTTAAAAATAAATAATAAAATTAAACTAAAAATTAGTATTTAAGGGGGGCTCCCATACGAAAATTCTGATTTTTTGCAGTTTTTGGTACGGAACCCTTCGTGCGCGAGTCCGGCTCGCACTTGACCGGTTTTATTACCTATTATTTCATCTGTAGAAGTCTTAGAAGACGACTGTGGAAATTAAGGTATAATCTTAGGTAAGGTATAATTTTGGCGACAAGCTAGCAATCTGTCACTAAAATCTCGATATTGCAGGGATATTGAGATCTCAGTATTTCTCTTACGACATTTCTCGGAGAAACAGAAATGACCAAGGAAAGAAGTGTTTTACTATCTCTTGTATACGTACTCCGTGAAAGCCTCCATTGAAATCGCTGCAGGGGGCGATCACAATTTATTACTCCTACCTTTCCATTTAAGGTTAGATATAAAATATGAGATTAGCCTCCAATTCTCTGTAATTTACCCTTGGATACTCTTGTAGGGTTAAGAAACATTCGTAAATAAAAAACCCTTTTAAGCCCAGTTTTAAACGTTTGCTGGGCAATGTTGGTTTAGTTTTTAACCCTACAATGCATGAAGTTTTTGTTTTTAAAAAGAAAAATATATGTGGTTGTAATGGATATTTAGATGACGGGAAAAATAAGGAAAAAAATAAAAATTGCTATTTGCATTATAAAAAAAAAATATTTAATGGCTGTGACACATAAGGGACATTATGCATTTACTTAAAAAAATTAATTAATGGTTGTGACACATAAGGGACTTTATGCATTTACTTATAGCTTACGGCTTACCCTAAAACGAAGCTCGACTTTGCATTTATAACAAAATATCAAAAAATAAGTTATTAGGCAGAGGTTCCGGTGAGTCATACTTTGCACTATAATTATAGGTGCGTGGATTTCTTTCAAATCACTAAAATCTGCACAGATTTTATTTGTTCTTTGATTTCCGCGATTGTCACTGTTATATATAGAATATTTCAATAGATTACGGCACCAATATTATTTGATTTTAAGTTTATGTGCTTTATTGTTAGTAAGATTACACTGAACATGAATGCATAATGTGCCATATAAGGAACGTTAGGAAGAAATTTCAAATAATATAAGTGCATAGTGTGACTTATCAGGAACGTCTAAAGACGTTTACGTGTATGTATCAAGTAACTATGCAAATATCAGAAATTGCGTACGGTTCGTATATTTTCAGCTTGCCACATATGCAAAGTTTTTTTAGCAACCATCACCACTACGTATATATTTTTTTTACACACGACACAACAATTATAAACTTGGTATTCTCGAAAACAACTAAGTTTTGACTATCTCATGCGGTTATTGGCACTAGATCGACATCTAACGGAAACTTGCCAAACTACGTCGTTTTAAAAGTCTTTACCATTACATTGACCAACAACAGGTGGCGTTGTTTCCCATTATATTTTTAGTACAGGCTATTAAATTGGTTGTGACTGATTAGGCACTGAATGCACTGTAGGGTTAAATAGCAATAAAATAACCCAACTTTCAAATACCACTTACCTTAGATGCAACTTTTTGATCTTATCCCATTTCTGTTCTGAAAGGATGTTTAACGAGAAAGTTAATTTCATATTATTATCTAGTTTCTTAAATAAGAATTGAAATTTGAATTGAAACATTTGTCAATAAAATTGTTTATGAAGTGCAATAGTTTGTGTACCTACTTGTTTTTTACATCCACATGCATACAATTATTGCGCTGGTTTTCCCAAATAGGGTAGGCAGAGCACACAAACGCTACATAGATAAATTCATGACTATTTCACGTTTCGTAGCCACTTCTAGTATAATTCTTAGGTTTCAAGTTAGAGGTAAATGATAGTGTCAGCTTGCAAAACTGTCGCCTACAATATACCTAACTTAACCCTGCTTAGTTGTTTCTTACAACAACCACGGAAAAAATTGAGAGGTGTTATTTTAAACCCGACACCACACGGGCCCTTCGTAATGGGTAGATTAATTGACATAAAATATGCATCAAAACACCCATGAAACCCAAACTCATCAATACTCGTCTCTGAAGCCAAGAAACCAAAATATCCAAAGATGTATTAAAGTTGAGGTTTCAAAGAACTATTTACTTGAAAAAGACGTTTACCATTTATTCTGAAAAGCTTTACGTTAATTGAAAATCACTTTTCAAGTCACGTTACATGAAAAGAAACCTAGCAGTAATAATCTTACGATTGAAATGGAAAATGTCAAATCAGAAAGTTGTGAAAAGACTTTTAAAAGAGCAACAATTTTGTGTGTGCAAAGATGAGACAGCTGTGGTTTTCGGCTTCACATTGATGAGAGAAACGTTAGATTTTAGCAGTTAACTCTTCAATAGACGTATCATACATCGCGCGGTGGTTTAAGATCGCTCGACGAAACCAGTGGGGTAACATGCTGCTGGAAGGCGCTGTCTCAGTTCCCATACAAACGGATGCATCAGATGCATATTAGTATTTCCATCTTAATCTCGACACGTCTTGGGGTACAGAGCGTCTAGTGTAATGAAAACGATGCGCGTTGCCTTGGCGCTTGGATCAGTGATACATGCTTTTACTTAAATATCCTGCCTCCACATTAACCACTCTGATTGTTTTTATATAAATTTTTACTTTTTTTTGTAACAATTTTTTTTGTGTAATTTAATTTTTTGAAAAAATGACTTTCTGCCAAGTTTCTTGCGGCGTATTCTTCTTGGCAATGATGGTCTTTCCGAAGCGCTGGTAAAATCAAAAAGTAAAATCAAAAATGACGTGTAAAAGTGCTTTTAGGAGCCTATTTGCATAAATAAAGTTTTGAATTTTGAATTTTGATGGTGAATTCGATAACGATTTCGTTTGCGAGTTATCACGAAATTGTATGGACCACGGCAGTTGTGCAAACGTTACGTGGCGGCGCTGTCACAGTTTCCATACAATTTTGCGATAACTCGCAAACGAAATCGTTATCGAATTCATCATCGTTTTCATTACACTAGACGCTCTGTAGAATCTGTAGCATGCGGCAAACGACTTGCCGCTTAACCCGGATAAGGATCAAATATACAATTGTACTTTAACTAGTAACCCATTACGTCGACGGAAATACATAAAACGGCTGTCACTGTATTATTTACCTCCATTCCATCTCGATAAGCTTCGAAACGTTTCCAATATCGAATAAAATCGGGTCTTTACGTCGGCCCTAAAATCCTCGTTTTATTTCCCGCCCGTCATAGTGTTTGTTAATTTAATAGATTCAAGTATGAGAGGCTTGTTAAAAGTTGAACAGAGGGAGTTTGAAGAACGTTATTGCTCGAATTTAAATTCAAAATGGGCGCCTGCCAAATTTCCGAATGATTTTGAAGTTTGGATCTGTTTGTTATTTTTATCGTAAGTTAGAGTCTCAACAGTTAATTGTAAAATTTCACAGTAGTACTTAAAAATTGGGTTACCTGTTACATGATAATTTAGCTAGTTAACAACCTACCTTTCTTTTGGACTAGGTACATACGTGCGTACATAACGCTTGTATTACACATGGAACTCTTGAATTATTCGTTTTTAAAGCAGTACACAAAGTTCCAAAACTGTAACTCAGTTTTTTTCAAGTAAGAATACTAGTAGTATTTTTTAAGCTTTAGGATGTAAGTTATAGGGTGGTTATAGGTAGGTATACCTACCTATCTCTAGTGTCGGGTTATTGAATAGCTCTGCTCCATTTTTCCCGTATGTGTCGTATGTGCACTGTCGACTATAGCGTGAGATCGAATTAGAGATCAAAAATGTGAACAAACAACTGTCAATATCCAAGTGAAATTCCAGATGTGGTCAACCTTTTTTGTTACTAATTGATATAATTGTACTAATTGTATTAATTTTTTAACTACTTTTAGTTTATTGATTCATAACAATAAAGCAATGGCAACATGTTTGTTCACATTTTTGATCTCTAATTCGATCTCAGACTTTACATTTCAGAATACAGGATAAATGTTAATAATACCTATCTATGTAATTTGCAAGCTGTAAGATGATATTTCTTTCATAGTTTATATTTTATCGCAGGTCAAACACTTGCCCTTGCAAATCCATTAAGCATATTCCTTTTTCATAACTTACTTTGGCCCATTTGACAAATGAATATATATGACTTCGCCTAACTTTTGACAGCAAAAACAAATAGTCTGCCTTATTCGAAGGTCTGGACATGAGACCTAATTTTCTTTTGTATATTTCAACGAAACCGCTCTTTGAGATTTCGAGCCTCATTTTTTGCTTCGTTATTAAATCAGTCAAGACGTGTCAGAGGTTTTAGAAATATAAAGTTAGTCTAGATAATGGGGTAGAACTGATTAAAAAAAAAACATTTTTTATATAGGTACATCACGCCTGTATTCCCTAATGTTGTAAGCAGAGCGCAAGAAACGCTTTATTGACAAAACCATGACTATTTCACGTTTCGTGGCGACTTCTAGTATTTTTTAGTAAGTTGGCAGGTATAATAGTGACAGGTTGTTAGCCTGTTGCCTAAAATAAATCTTAACCTTATTCCTTAGTCGCCTCTTACGACATCCACGGAAGCAATAGAGAGATATGCTACTCTAAACCCTGCGAAACTTGAAACAGTCACGTCTTGTTTCGTATCCTCTGACTATTTTTTGGGAATACTGGCGTGAGTGTACCTATGTATATCAAAAAGTGATGAAAAATCCTTCCATCCAAGAAATAGGAACCAGATGAGTACTAGTAGCTATTCGGTGAAGGAAAACATCGTGGGGAAACCTACAAACAGCGACGAAGTAATTCAACGTTGTGTGTGAAGTTCCCAATCCGCACTGGGCCCGCGTGGGAACTATAGCCCAAGCCCTCTCATACTGACAGGAGGCCAGTGCCCTGCAGTGGGAGGTATATAGGATGATGATGAGTACTAGACTGCGGCTTGTAGTAAAAGGCAGTATATTTTCTCAGTTTTAGTAGCCTGTCGTTGCCAGTAGCATCTAAGGGGCACATAAATTCGTCGTTCGTATAGTGTCGCTTTCAAGCCACGCCTATTTTCGTAATCATGTCGCAAAAACCCATACGAGGGATATACCTTGGTAGCGTAGACTGTTGGCTAGCCCAGTCCCCTTAGCACGACAGGGCGCGAGTAGAGAAACACGCGACATAGACTATACCTGTCACTGTCTAACTAGGGACGTCAGAAAGTGACAGGCAGACTATCCCGCGCGCGACGCGACTAGAGCGTGTTGCCGTGCCAAGGGGGCAGTGGTTAGAGAAAATAAATGTGACTATGAAACTTGAGCTCCCGTTTTCGAATCCCGGTTAGGGCAGAGGTTTGTATAAATAAAAAATACAAAAAAAATTGTGGCTTATTTTCCCAGTATCGTTTTTTACTAGAGCTTATTTTCAGTATAGCATTTTTCTCCTATTAGAATCGACACTCACTGTACAATGCCAGTACAATTCCAAAAAAGCAAAGGGTCACACTATAGCGTTCAGTAAATGAAACTACATATAGTAGACTCTGGTTCAAAGTATATTTTGATATAAAAAACTTACTACTACTTATGTAAATTATGGTAGACAAACGTTAGCGCGATCTATCTCGATCTTAGCGCCATCTATTGGGTTTCCATCAAACTCACCGATTACCCTCATTTTGGTTAACATTTTTATGGAGGGTTTGACATGTTTACCTTCTTGACATGACAGTTGTTTGTAAACTACCTCCGTGAGGTGACAGGTTTTAACAGACTACCTTGTTGATCTGACAGATTGTTATAAATTACCCTCACTACAATTAACAGTTTTGCCAGTGCTTAACACTCACGCTGAGGTCCGATTTGTAAGTTATTTTGGTTATCTGGGCCGATGAAAACATCATCATCATCATCATCAGCCTATATACGTCCCACTGCAGGGCACAGGCCTCCTCTCAGTATAAGAGGGCTTGGGCGATAGTTCCCACGCGGGCCCAGTGCGAATTGGGAACTTCACACACAACGTTGAATTACTTCGTCGCTGTGTGTAGGTTTCCTCACGATGTTTTCCTTCACCGTATAGCTTGTGATAAATATAAAATTTGATATCGCACATAAATTCCGAAAAATTCAGAGGTGCGAGCCCGGGGTTTGAACCCACGACCCTCTGCTTGAGAGGCTACAGTTCGAACCGCTGGGCTATCACGGCTTTTCGGCGGATGAAAACATAACATCGCCTAAACCTACCTACGTTTCTGTGTTGATGGAAGCTGGAAAAATACTACTGTGAAAAGATGGATCAGTAAAAAACGACAGTGGTGAAAAAGTCATTTGGGAATGCGAAAAATGCGAACAGAAATTTTGCTACCGTGATGTAAAAGGTTTTTGGGGAAGTTATCACATCAACCCATCTGTTTTTTCCAATGACTACAGTTAAAAATTACTTCAAACTTGACTACCTACTATTTACAAAGTAGGAAAGCCCACTACATCAGCATTGCTGATGAATGATGATCTATGAACGTCGAATTGCCTAAAGACCATTTGATTCTCGAGTATCCTGAGTTCAATAGACATAAAAAATAGGTTGTTTTTTTATGACAACAAAGAAAACGCTTCATTTAATCCACAGCTACTTATGTAATCTTTTGAATTATCACAAAAGGGTCTGTTACGTCCTGTACCTATATAATCTGACATAAAACGCTGGCATGCTTTAATAATACCTACAATCAAACAAAGCGTTCATCAGAACTAACCAATAGATAGATAACAGAAATAACCAATTCCATAACCTTTATCTTCAAGTATTATAAGTACAATAGATAAGCTTACAAGCTACCGACGCACTCATACAGTAAATGATAAGTGGATAGGCCATTGGCTAAATGCCGCGTTGTTCGATTTTCCCCACACTTATATGAATCCTATTAACATCAGTACTTTGTTATTAATGTTACAGTCCTGTTTTCGTGGGTTATTTTCCCTGTTATTTTATTGAGGAGGAAAAGAAATGGTCCGCTGTGTGTAAAGTGATATCTTATTTTCAGAGTTCCGTACCAAAACAGTTATTGATGTAACTGTTGCATTATAAAAGTGTAGTTCAAGAGTATTTTAATGCCTAATTGGAAAGCGGACTAAATGAAACTTTTTAGTCCGTTAGATAGATTACAAAAATATTGTACACGTATTTTTTTATTTTATTTGTCAAACAAGAAATGACCAGGACACGGCTGTATTCGGCTTAGTTTGCCAGTAATTAATATTTTTTGTTTTTAAATAAATCCCGTATATTTCGTCTTTATGGTGTAATCTCTCATCTCACTGAATCACCAAAATAATTAGCACTGCATCCTGCTTTGAAATAATTCTGTTTTGACAAGAATAATTATTGTCTTTGTGACTCTGACTTGTCGTTTCTAATGGAAAGAGATATCAATAACAAAAATTGCCAGCTCATCCTAAAGGATGGTGTTACTTGTAAACCAAGTATTTTTATGTTAGCACAATGAAAGAGAGGACAACCTATAAACAGGATGATCAAAATGATGTCACCATTTTCCTATCAGATAAAAATTAAGGGAGAAAAAGACAACGTCCACATATTACTATTGGTCACTTTTACACCTTCGACGCCGAGGGAGCGGTAACACAATTACGTCTCTCTCTAACGTGATTATCTCTAATAGAAAGTTGTCGTGTGGGGACGATGTTGGCGTAAATATAATGTTAAATACTGACGCATTTATAGGATGATAGGTGGCGATATTTATTAACATTATTTTATGTTCCGTGGTTTAGAATAACACCCTCTATTTCTTCAAATAGAGAAATAGTTATTACACCTTCCTTTATCAACAGTTTTGTGTGCTTTGTGTGACGTTTTAAGTGTATCTATTTACAAAAATATGTACAGTATTCCCGTGTGGTGTCAGGATAGAATAACACCTCTCCCTATCTTCCGTGGATGTCGTAAGAGGCGACTAAGGCAAGTTTAGGTATGCTTTAGGTGACAGGATACCGACCTGTCACTATTATACCTCTTTCATTATTTTTTAAACCTTAAATTATGCTAAAGATGGTTGCGAAGCATGAAATAGTCATTATCATGGTTTTGTCTACGTGACTCTACCTATACCATTTAGGAACACAGGCATGATTGCATGTATGTACACTAGGATGCAAAATTGCATGGTTAGCTTAGAGGCGGCAATCGTTTGGCGTCAGAAGCCGCGTTTCAATAACTCACTATCGCACAGCGTAAACACCTTCAAACGACTTTCATTTGGACTTGTCCATGCCATTTTGCATCCCGCTGTATGTATGTATGTATGTATTTGTGAGAAACTTGGAACATTCGTATACTCTTCAGCACTAAACATACTTAATATTTCTATTAATGTGGGTATTATATTTCCCTGTGGTCACATAACAGTACAGTGAGCAACAAAGATTTCTGCAGGTTTGTATGGTGTCAACATATTTTATGTAGACGCGCTTTTAATATCTCACGGATGGCGAATATTTACAATGTATAAAAGTTTTCTACATTATCCATACATATTATGTATGTCTAATAATACTATGTATTCTGTATGTAATAGGTATGCGTTTATTTAATTATGTGTCACTGAATGTTGAATGTATCACTCTTCGCAGCCACTTCTAGCATAATTCTAGGTTCACAAAGATGGAAGAGGTACCAAAGTCACAAGTTCCTAGATTGTCGCCTAAAGCATACCTAAACCTGTTATCTTAGTCTTTCACGACATCCACGAAAGAAACGAAGAGGTGCCACCTAAAGGAAGTGATTTTGGCAGTTTGTGTCGATATATTTGTTGCTGGCTGTACGAGCAACCTTTTGATATAAACACCACCCTTGGGATTATACAAAGTTGGGTCGACAAGTGGAAACTACTAACACATAATTGCTGCTATACCAGCTTCGATTTAATTGCTAAGATAAGGGATGAAATTAGAGAAGACTCTTGGTTTTCTGAATTCCTGGTACCCTTTCCCCAATTAAGTCTCTCAAAGTTTGGTTGAAAGAGATCTCTTGGATAACTAAACTTTAATACTTAATTTTTGTAGCCCGGGGTCGGTTTTAAATTTACACCTCTCCATTTCTTCCGTGGATGTCGTAAGAGGCGACCAATAAAATAGGTTAAGGTATGCTTTAGGCGACAGGCTAACCGGTCACTGTTATACCATTTTCATCTTATTAAACCAAACTGTGAAATGAACTGTGAATCGTCCAACAGTCATGACTTTGTCAATGTTACGTTTTCTGTGCTCTGCCTACACTACTTTTGAACATTGGCCAGATTGTATTACTTTTTTGCGGCTGAGGTTGAAAACACTAACATTTGCACTGCCTTTGCATTGTAACTAAATGACGTCATCTACAATTAAATAGTAATACATTAACAATCGAACTGACAACTCATAGATATCAAGAATACGATTGATAGTGTTTACCAAGAACCATCGCTATTTTGAAAGCACTTGGAATCGGTTCAAGATGATTCTCGGCATGTTGACTCAATGTATTGCTAAGTGCATAAGGACTTATAAGAGCGCTATACAGCTATTATATGACTATAAATTTGCGTCGCAATTTTAAATCGCTGCGTGGTTTAGCTGGGAAGGTGATTATAAAACTTAAAAATCTACGAAACAAGGCAAATCACAATGTTACCGGTTCGTTACAACCAAATATCATAATACAATGTTCTCAATACATCGCAATGTCAAAACAGACAAGTTTCATAATGCCTAAAATTCGAAATGACTTAAGCCTAATTCTTAATATGCACAATTCCTGATATCCCTTTAAGTCTAATTGACTTTTTCTTGTGTTTACTAATTTCCAAATCAACCTAATCTCAAAATGACTAAAAACAAAACAAAACAGTCGCAAGATTTAAACGTCAAATTCTCGATATTGAAAGTTTTCATTGACAGGTAAGACAGTATAAATTTAATTATCATCTTACGGGTTTCAGTTTTAAGGTTGAGTTTACGTCGAGTTGATACGTTTGTTAAGGCCTTTAGACAAAATTTTAGGCATTATGAGAAAGTGTGTTTTTGAATTTGGGATGTAATGAAACTAATGCAATTTAACTTTCAGTCGAAATACCAACTATACGTTTTGGATATCGGGTGTAATGTGTAAACGTCAATATAACATTTTGTTTGAATGAAACTTAACGTTTTTGAGATTTTAGTCATTTTCGAACTAAGACAATTTGAGATAAAGTCGAAATAGGTTATAGGGTATTATGATATTTGGTTTGTAGTGTGGGCTACGCCACACTCACACTCTCCCACTATGTAACCTATATATAGGACCTACTTAGTGTAATTAAAGAGAGTATTAAAGCAACACTTGTTCTATCAATACGCCTCCCACATCGCTCCTCTCTACAGGTTGCAATGAACCGGTAACATTCGGACGTTTGAATTGCTGTCATTACTCAACACTTTTTTGTCAGATTATTTGAGAAAAGTGTACATAATAGTCTAGTGTGTACCTATCTATAAGGCACAGGCACTATATAACACACTTATTGTACCAATTTTTAAGAAATCTGATAATAAAGTGTTGAGAATAATGACAGCGGTTCAAACGCCCGAATATTTACCCATGAAACGCTACATGTAGATGACCATGTCTATTCACATTTCGTGACCAGTATTACCACAATTTTTCGTCGGCAGGTATGATAATAGTGACAGGTTACCAGCTTTTCACTTAAAACATTTAATTATACTTAACCTACTTCCTTAGTCGCCGCTTGCGACATTCACGGAAGAAATGGAGAGGTGTTCAGTTATTCTAAACTTTTGGAGTTTATAAATCTGGCTAGAAAAAAAAACACAGGGCGCAATAGACTCCTGGTTATTGTTTACTTGGTTATGTATTTAAGGTGTCCTTAAATATCAAGCTCCAAGTTATTTAAAAAAAAGTATGAAACACCTAACCACATTTGCGTAAACAAATTCAAATTTCTATGTAGGTATAAGCCATTTTATTGCAGAACGTCCTGTGGATTAAGTTTTGCATAAGAAACTTCATCTTATTTTCACTAATTGTGTTACAAATTACAAAAGAATTAAGGCAAGTTATATTATGAACAACGTAGGTATGTAATAATTCACGTATTGATCCTATAATGACAGACCAAATTACTCTTACACAGCTTTAACCAGTTACAATCGCCTTTGTAGTCGTATAATGGCTTCATAAAAGTTCTAAAGCAGCATTCGTTATCGCCAATGTGAAGTTTGTTGAGTATTTCGTGAACGAAACATGATTGGTACAAGGGGTCAGGTCGTGCAACCGAAATTGGGTTATCGGCTCCTGAGATCTGGTTAACAAATGCAGGTTGTTTATTGTCTTCTAAATCAAAGGGCATAGATAGATAGATAGACAGATAGATAGATAGGCCAACTTCTATTGTAAATGTAGAAATACGGTCAAGTGCGAGTCGGACTTGGGAGGGTTTCGTACCAAATACTGCAATATGTCACGTTTGTTGAATGGGAGGCAGAGAGCCCCTTTATATACATATTTTATTTTAATGTAATTATGTACCTTTAAAGTAGATATACAACTAAATATACTGTGAAGATTTCGAGTGCCTACCTGTTATCGATATTTGTAATAATAAAAAAAATCACGATTGTCGAATCGGCGCCGGCAACAGAAATCGTTACTAATAATTATTATAAATCGGAAAGTGAGTTTGTTTGTTTGTTTGTTTATTTGTTCCGCTTTCACGCCGTAACTACTGAACCGATTGCTTTAAAATTTTGCAGACGTAGAGATAAAAGTCCGGGTTAAATAATAGGGTACTTTTCATCCCGGAAAAATTGATGTTCCCGAGAGAATGTTCGCTTTATACCACAATAAATATATCCAAATTCCACGCGGGTGAAGCCGCGGGCGGAAAGCTAGTACATAATATATGCAAAAAATTCAATAATCTAGCTAACACGGTTCGTGAGATACAGCCTGGTGACGGACGGACGGATATGGACGGATTTTTGACATTTGTAGCTTCTATAACTGCTTATAAACACCCCAGTGAATAACCGTCGAGGTACGTTACACCCTGTATGTAATTTGAATCACAATAACACCGAAGAAACACGTTGAGCAAAATGCTAATTTGAATTTTATACAACGTGGAAACCGAGCACGATTTATAAAAGCATGGAAACGCTGCAAGTGAAGTTTCCAATTACACCGGGAGGAAATATAAATTGTAACGCCATTAACTATAGCTGAGATCTCGTTTCTCGTTTTTTTGATTTTATACGAACTTCATGCCTTTTAATCCTGTTTAAAGTGTTTTTAATTGGTTTGAATAGAGCTTTAAACTATTTTAAACGTAAAATCACCGGGAGACAAACTCATGGCGAAATAAAACTGATCTAGTCACGTTTTTATATCGAGATTAGCGCGACTTGTTTCGGGCCAATTAGTGATCCATCATCTAAAATAGTGCTCATCTCTCCGCTGCCAAGGCGCATAGATAGCTCCAGATGATGAGTTACGATTTGACCCTAAACGTGTCGAGCTAATCTTGATATAAAAATGTGAGTAGATCAGTTTTATTTGACTAAAACCTCTTTTATCAAAGGTTGGCTGCAAGAGATCCCTTAAGGGATAAGTCCGGCTTTGTACTTTGCTATTTCATTTGTAGGTATATAATTTTTTCTTTTGTATTTTGTGTCTTTTTTCCTTTTGTGCAGTAAAGTGTTTACTTAATTACTTACTTTATTTAATTTGGAACAATTTTATCGAAGTTTGACTTTGACTTTCTATTCACCTTGTTTTATGAAACACATTTTACTGTCTTATTATGTAGTTCACTCTGGCCTTAATTTATACACATCAATTTCTATAGGAAATGAACGGCATAAAAATGCCAGCTAGTAATTTCCGACCCTAATGTTGACCTCCATACTCGTAACCTAGAAAGTTCTCGAATCTAAGAAGGCGTTTTCAAAAGATACATTTCTAAGCCTTTGTCAGTTCCCGCCGAGCGCTCGGCGTATAGCTGTTTTTATTAAAAGCGAGGTATTTTACCATTTCCCCTTTTAAAAATGTTCAACCATCTTGAGTGAATATTTTACCCTTTTATGCTTGAGAAAACTCCAGTGCGTTCGGTTCTTAGGGAAAAATTTAATGGATTTCTTCATCTACATTAAGATGCTCTTTTATATTTTTGACTACACACATACATACACCTTCCGTATGGGATAGGCAATGAAACGTAACATGGACTCACGTTTGACACTAACATCCCATTTAAGAACAATAAATAATTGTGTAGTATGTCCATAAATGACGCTTGTATTCCCAAATGGGGTTCAGAGATCAGACAAAACGCTAAATAGACAGAATCGTGAGTAATTCACATTTTTCGCTGCCACTTAATTTTAGCATCATTTTTTCAGGATTCGAGTTGGCAAGAATAATAATAGTCGAATGTTGCTAGCGTGTTGCCTAAAATATACTTGAACCTAATTAGTCGCCTCTTACGACATCCAGGAAAGAAATGGAGAGGTGTTATTCTAAACCTCACACGGGAACGGAAACTCGGCTTAACCACCTCTAAAGGCAACGATCGACCGACGGTAGTCAACTTTGTTGACACTTGCAACACACAACTAGCGCTCTGTAGTTCTGGCAACTACCAACCTTTTAGTTCAGAAGTGGTGGTCCAAGAGACGCATTATTAATGAACGACCTTCCGGTAAACTTAGCACAAATAGCCCTCACACTTGACAACTTCTGGTATACCTTTACCCTTCAGGGTTGTTTTCAATATCAAATAACGATGTTTGGTTAGAACTTCAATCTTGAATTGATGTGAAACCAACACATGATTAGGCTCAATTCACACCAGAAGAGCAGCGCAGCGCGGCGTAGCGCAGCGACCCGCTCCGTGGAGAATGTGCGAGGATTCCTGCGACTGTTCGAGAAGCCGCTGGAATGCGTAGGAAGTCGCTGGAATTTACATAACTATTGACATATGTATTGACAGCGGCCGTCGCGACTACTCGAGCATCCTCGGACATTCCTGCGACAGCTCGCGCAGTCGCACGGCTTTGTTTATGGAATGCGCTGGAATTACCATGGATACGCGGGCATGCGCGCGCATCGTTAGAGTTTCTCATGCGATAATAAGTCTTATTGTAATGAAAATAAAGTTGAAATTCTCATTACACTGAAACTGCGCTCCGCTACGCCGCGCTGCGCTGCTCTTCTGGTGGGAATTGACCCTTAGTGTCGTTATTTGAGACATTTTATAAAGAGTTATGCATTTCCCTTTTTGGTTTAAAAAATAAAAGGTATTTGCTACTCAGAATCAAGAGCACGATTAGACAAAACTATGAACTATTCCACGCTTCGTGGCTTCTTTTAGCATATTTTTGGCAACAAGTTTTTGCTAACCTATCGCATAAAATAGAAATTTGCCTATTTTCTTTTGTACTTTATTTGTAGTTAGATTTCAAGGACTATTATTATTATTACTGGTGTGTTTGTACAGTATTTGTTTAATAATTTGTTGAGGTTAATCGATGAAGAGAAACATCGTAGGGTAATTGCACACATTGTGTGAGAAGTTTCAAATTCGCACGGTTACTGCGTGAAAACTAAAGCCTAAACATTGTGTAAGGTCTTGGCCTGCACCCAGCTGTAGACCGTGAATGTTGATGGTGAATGATACTACTGCTGATGATCATTTTGGTGATGTTAATGATCATGAAGACGACAAAGACGACGATGATGATAATGATGGTGGTAGTGGTGAAAGTGTTGGTAGTCATGATGTAGATTATAAAGATAACGATCACGATGTTGTGAGTATCATAATATTGATTAATTGCGATTAAGCCTTATTCGCGTTCAGCCTTCAACTCTTCCGAACTTTGGCCATTAATAAATCAAACGCTACCAGTCAATTGGCCCACAAAGGCTTTTATAAAGAAAAATAGAACACGTCTCTAACTTTAATTAAGAGCCGAATTACAAAGTTGTAACTGACAGAAAAAAAGATTCGTAGAGCCATAAATTAGATTAAGTTTGAATCCGTTAGTAACTTTTCTGGATTGATTGTTGAATCTGAAAACGTGATTTGAAAAATACTAAAAGGGCGCCATTCTAAAAGAGTTTCAACGGGACTTGAACATTCTAATGAAGAAATATCGGCAAAACAGATTGCTAAAATACGATTCTTTCTTTTGACGCTACTTGAGCGATAAATCGAGGAGTTGTTAACTTACTTTAAATTTTAATTTGTTACTCCGTAGCATGGAGGAATAATAACGGGAGTAGGCAATGGTTAATGTTGTCCAAGAAACTTTTCTGCCAGTTTTAGCAGGGGATGCGATACCGACTAGGTATTACGTCCTTACTTATGAATTTGGCGTTTGGCATTTACTTTAATGTATCTTCACTTATTTAAAAACCAACATAATTCAGTGTACGAATCAAAATACAGGCAAAAGTTTTATTTGTAAGTAGTTACATAATTCATAAATGCTCTGAAATTATGGTAGTCAAATTTTACACAATTACAATGGAAGTCACAATAGTTAGAAGCGCGAATTTTTTTCACCAATTTTATAGGTAAAGATCTAACATTAGCAATCGCATCAAAAACTCGTTGAAAAGAAACAACTGAATCAATTGCGTTCATTGTTGAACAAATCGACATTGTGTTGTGACAACTTTTTTACAAAGCAACTCATAAAAAACCTATTGCAAGTACCTAGTTCAGAAACGCGATGTAATAATGATGATGTCAACGCCTTTAGCGGAAAATGACGGAATTTTTGATGCCGTGCCAGGAAACTTCGGCGTACTTTGACGCTAGGGCCGCGGCAGTGCTATGCCAAGTCCTACTTGCTGTTCATTTCTTCGGCATAAATAATAGCTTACTTAAAGTTTAAGTATTATAGCACGACACGTTGCACCATTAGAAATAATGCTGTAAATAAAAGTAAAAATATCAAACAATTACTAATATATAAATTTAAGCTAAGGCGAAAGTTGATGTCCGTTCAGTAACATAAATTTAACTAAAGTAACAATTCTCAGTCATCTCATCTGTTTTTAAAATATGAAATGCTTTCGTACAATATTTGGAATTTTATTGTACAGTAAACATATTTATTATGATTTATTGCAGCTAGCTTATTAGATCAACTTACAAATTATCATAGTCAATGATAACATACCCGAAACTTTTTTTTAAAGAGCAAGGTCCCAAAGATTCGGGCTATGTATCTAGTTAATTATATTTTACGCATTTAACTATTATTAACTGTTTCTTTGTCATTGGCATTTTGTATTCTACATACATACATACATATTCTCACGCCTGTATTGCCAAGAGGGGTAGGCAGAGCACATGAACTCTGGCATAAAAAATACGGTTTTTAAATTCAATTGTAAAACAGCGTGACCAAACAGAATTGACTTGGCTGTCTCTGGAAATGCAACTTCACCGCGTAGCATTATTCACCCTAAACACAATTTCAGTACACGGTGACGTAAGTGGCGTAACAGCTGTCACTCAATTCGTCGCCCCCGGGGAATAAAATCGTAATAGCATGTTACCATAGTTTTATTGTTTTTGCATATTCGGCTTCTACGTAAC